>JAPMOQ010052972.1:876785-899537 GCA_026543055.1 Argiope trifasciata | reverse complement strand
ATAAATATATATATAAATAATCTTAATATAAATTTAATTAATGGCTTCTTAATAATAAAAATTAAAGGAATTTGAAAATACATAGAAGTTTTGGGAACAATCAGATTTATGATGCAACAAAAAAACATCTGATTTGTACATAATATTTTACACTTTTTTTCATTCTGTCTTATTGGTCATCATGAATTTCTTTTCATCAATCACTTCTGCAAAAGTAAAAATATAATTTAATGAAATCATTGGAAAATATAATAAAAAGGGAATCATTTTACAAATCGGATAATTTAATTTTTTTAATTAAAGAATTTTTATGGCATTTAAAAGAAAAAAGAGACCATAAGAAATACATTGTTGTTCTTTACCATTTGAATCACATACATGCAGCAAAAGAGTGATGTACGTATCCTGGAAGTGTTATGCCAGCATGACTTTAGTACTAACACTTCCAGGATGTTCGAAAGCTACTAATAGGAAAGATTTTCAAATTAAAGTATCCGATTATGTTTGGAGAAAAAAATTTGATGTTGCTTTTTTTTAAAACTATGGTTTTTAGATATATTGTCAATTATAATACTAAAGACTAAGAATACAACAAAGTTATTTTAAAATATAACATATTTTTAAAAATAGGAAAATTTGTAGTAAATTCTAATGAAATTTTGCCAAAATGGTAATCACTTTACTCAAAATTGTAATGTAGCAATCCTATTTTTCTTCCTACATAAGTTATTGAATATAATGATGAATGTAATGAACCAAAATCTAAGAAAAAGTTTGAAATATAAAGACGTTTTGGGTGAAAATATTCGTTTGTATGCATTTTCCCATAAAATCACCACTTAATTTTTCTAAAAACCTCTATAAAAGAAAAAGTTTTTCACCAACAACAAAAATGTTGGTTCTTTTCATTAGCCATATTATTTAAAATACACGCTGAAAGTTTTATGTAAATACCTCTATTAGTTTTTAAGATGTTAAACCATGGAAAACTTTTATGAAAATAAAAGTGACAGGCAAATTTTAGTTGAAAAAAAAGGTGACCCTGAATGATAGGTCAGGCCTTTCCTTTTCTAGAAAAGATAAACTGTTTTGGAAAGAGGAAAGTCTGAACTACAAAAAATAGCAATAAACAAAACTTCGCCAATGTGGTCGATAACCAATGTTTTTAACGTAGTCGGATACCTTAAGGAATCATTTTCGAAATTAAGATTTATTTTGCATCTTCTCTTCTACAACATTCTCAATTCTTAAATGTAAATATAAATTTGAAAACGTCTGCTTCTGTACTCAGGGTCCTTTTTATGTTACTGACGTTAATTTGAAAATATTTTCTTGGTTATAAATACTAATGTTAACTAACTTTTATTGAAAAGCATATTTGGCATTAGTGTTGGCGCAATTGTGCCAATGCGTAGGTTGAATTCCGCCAAGGATCGAACCTGCGATGTTTGGGTTAGAAGTCCAGTAACTTATCCACTATACGAAAGTGGTCACCAATATTTGGTGGCAGTTATTGGCTTATTAAGATGTCATCACACATATGGTATAATCTTAGTGCTTATTTAATACTAAAACAGAGTTCTTATTTAGAAATCAGAAATATAAATAAAGCTGCTAATATTTTTTTTTTCTATTTTAGATTAAAAATTATTAACAAAGATAGATATTATTTCTTTAACCTTAACTTACGTGATTAAAAAGAAAGAATTGTGAATTTAAGCTGTGTAAATCTGGCAAACCTTTGAATCTTAGAAAACCGCCGACCAATCAGTTTACTGAGTTACTAATTTTTTTTAATTATTTAGAAAACCAATTATCAGCTAAGACCTTATCACACGGTGAAATTTCGTCAGCACTTTTCCGTTTCTACCCTCAAAAACCGGTCAAGTAAGTTTCAAAATCGACAACTTTTTCTAACCAACTCGAAAATGTCGTCGGAAATATTGTCCGAAAACGAAATTCAACCAACTATGTGAAACTTTAAAGTGACGTCACTTTTGTTGTCGTTTGTTGACGGAAAGTGCCTACGATATTTTGCCGTGTGATAAGGCCTTAAGTCTGACAAACATTTGAATCCTGGAAAACTACTGTCAAATCAGTTTACACAGCTACTAATTCTTTTTAATTATTCAGAAAACAAATTATCATTATCAACAAAATATCCTGATTTCTCTCCAGTTGTTTTTGGTGAGAAAATTTCTTCCAACAATTATCGAAACATTTGAAAATTATCTACACATCCAGAATGGGCAGATTTAGTTGACTGATATACTGTATATTACGAAGTCTGGTTTTTGACGCAGAAAAGTTTAACTAAAATATAACATTGACTTACTGCATAGTCCGTGATAATCTGATGTGACTCCTGTCTCTTCACATTTAGTGCAACAGCAAGTTCCCGATGGACAGTTAGAACAAGGTTCTCCTTCTTTATACATTTCTGCACCTTCAACATTCCCTCTGAAAAAGGCAAACATGTTAAAAGCAGTAACATACTGTTGCTGTTGGCGATCTTATGGCTTGTAGCCAGATAACATGACCACAAGACTAAAAATGACCACTAAATCTTGAGGATGGCTTATAAAGCTTCCACTACAATGCTCCCTCTCCAGTGAGAGGTGAGACGAACGATAATTTGTTGTTGTTTAAGTGGTGATCTTATTGGCTGTTGAATTTTTAATGCCTCTTACCTATTTTTTTGGCTTATTATTTATCCGCGTATTTTTCTTTTTAATTGGCTAATTATTTATCGCCATTTTTTTTCATTGGCTGATTATTCGGCGCCATTTTTTAATTATCGACTGATTATTTATCGTCTTTTTTTAACTTATTGGCTGATTATTTATCGTCATTTTTTACTTATTGTCTGATTATTTATCGCCATTTTTTACTTATTGTGTGATTATTTATCGACATTTTTTTTATTGACAGATTATTTACAGCTTATTTTTCTTTTTAATTGGCTGATTATTTATCGCCATTTTTTATTCATTATTGGCTGATTATTTATCAGCGTATTTTTCTTTTTAATTGGCTGATTATTTATCGCCATTTTTTATTCATTATTGGCTGATTATTTATCGCCATTTTTTTAACTTATTGGCTGATTATTTATCCCCTTTTTTTACATATTGTCTGATTATTTATCGCCATTTTTTATTTATTGACTGATTATTTATCGCCATTTTATTTAATTTTTTCCAAGTAGAGGGCGCCATAATAGCTGAACGAAAGCGGCGTATTTTATTTTCATCGTCACCAATTATTATGATTTGGTGGTAGGTAGGATCGAACTCGCGATCTTATGGCTCGTAGCCAGATAACATGACCACAAGACTAAAAGCGATCATTCAGTTTTGAGGATGTTATTTGGTTCATAAAGATTCCACTATAATACTTACTATAAATATAATTTATCCAGATCTTACCCGATATAATAGCTCTAAATTTAAATCGTTTACATTGGTTTCTCTGCATTAAAATATAGTGAGTCTTAAGCAAACTGTTGACCTAACAAAGCAAATTATATACTATTCATAATTAGGAAATTATATACTTTCTAATTATATATACTTTTCATAATTTTGGAATTATATACTTTCCAAATTATGAAAAGTAGTTCTATGCTGTAATAACGCCAACTGCCTTCATATTACAAAGTGTAAAAGGCAGGAGTGATCTATCCTAAAACTTTTTGGCATACTTTTTTAATAAAGATGTTATTCTAGAAAGCGCCTTGCATATCATTGGAGTGTAATAGTTACGAAATATCACCCTTTGGCATGAATTAAACATTTTTTAAAAATTCATCATGTTCTTCTTGGCGAATTATTTTGCTATTAATGAGGTTAATAGTATTCGAAAAGCGAATTTGTGTTTTAGATGAGTTTTTTCCAACCGACTAGCACAAAACTACACTCTTTGTCACAAAATCATAAAACCAAAATTGATATATTTAAATGCCTTATGACACGGCGAAATATCGTCAGAAATGTTCCGTTCATAACTGCAAGAACCGGTCAAGCAAGTTTTTTGTCATCGAAAACATTTTAACCAGCTTGATTATGCCAACGATGATGACGGAAATATTGCTTGCAAACGAATTTCAACCAATCATGGGGAAACTTTCAAGTAGCGTCGCACAAGTGACGTCACTTTCGTTGTAGTTTGCTGACGAAAAGTGCGGACGATATTTTGCCGTGTAATAAGGCCGTAAGTCATTGCGTCTTTGAATTATCGCGTTTACATATTTCTAAAAGTAAAGACCTACAGAAATCTAATCCCTTGTTGGATTTACTCAAAATTTGACAAGTATCTAGACTATAATTATTCTGTGTATCGAATTTCATATATTTAATGAAAATTTTCTCTAATTTCATAAGCTTTTGTTCAATAATTTCACAAGTAAAGATGTCTTACGTTGGACCATAATTGCAGACTAGAAGACTTTTGTTTTCACCATTTTCTGCATATACAGCTTCACCGCAACCTATTAGCCATGTTGTTGCCCAAGCAAGCTGGAAAAAAATGTAACGATATTATTCTTTTTCCACTCATCTATCGAAGCACACACACACATACATACATACATACATATATACATAAAGTTATTCTTACTTTAATCTGAATAAGAAAGACAGTGATTATTAGATACGACAATAAATGTTTCCATTTTGCCATTCATTTCTTTGTTCTAAACAAATTTAATTTTTTATAAAAACAAACTTTTGCCACACAAAACTAAATTAAAACTAGTTGAATGGCTAAATATAAACATAGGTCACTGTACTTGACATTGATGGAGTAGATTGTAATTTCTAACTTACTTGACATATTACTGTTCTTATTCTGGGTACCAGTCAAATGTTATTAACTGCTAGAAGAAGCTGATATGTTTAAAGTTGAAACAAATTATTATTTGGCTTTTTTGTCGTAGGAAGATTGCTTTTATGTAATTAAATTGTAAATTAAATTTTTTATTAAAGATAAACAATTGGATTTTTTGTAAACATTTCTTATATTTATTCAAGAAGCAATGAGATGAAGTAAAAGAAATATTGAGTACTTAGAAAGAGAATTTAGTGCCTTATCACACGGCAAAATACCATCCGCACTTTCCGTCAGCAATTTTCCGTTTCCACTCTCAAGAATCGATAAAGCAAGTTTTTCGTTATCGACAACTTTTTCTAACCAGCTCGAAAATGTCGTCGGAAAGATTGTCCCCAAAAGAAATTCAACCAGTCATGTGAAACTTTGAAGTGACGTCACTTTCGTTGTCGTTTACTGACAAAAAGTGCAGACAATATTTCGCCCTGTGATAAGGCCTTTAGATTATTGTATCACATAAATATGGTCTTTTTTTATGCTTAAATTGCAAAACAGGTGAGGAGTTCAGTGACTACATCTGGAGTTCTAAAATTTTGTTTGCTATATCAGGAGACAAACGCAATAACAACATAGCATTCCTTGTAGCAAACATATATAGCATAATATTGTATATTAAACAGTATTCGTAATATTGTATAATAGTGTTAAATATTAAATCATATAATATAAAGTCATATAATATTGTATAATATTGTGCAACAGGATGTACTACCTGGGCTGAAAACGGTACACCATATCTAGTGATGGTAGAAAAAGATTTAAAAAAAACTATGTCTCCAAAATAGAAGGTCGTTATCAGTGGCCATTTGAATGATCCTGACATCTATATCAGTTCCAGAGCAATCAGATGAAGATAATTAGATGTTGGATTAAGAAGTAGAATTGAATGAAAAAGCCCTTATCTCAATTTACATTAGCACATAAAAAGATTACGGCTGTGGTGGCCTGGTGGTAAGGTCTCAGCTTCAGAACCAGAGGGTTTCAGATTTGAGATCCGACTCCACCGAAAAACCGTCGTGTGAGGAGGTCTCTTGTACTTGAAATCTGTCAGGCCAAACATCCTCCCTCTGGTATGGAGAGGGGGGTGCCAGTTCAGGTGTCGATCTTGTCATCTGATCGCGGTTCAAAATGACGAGGTCCGTCCCAAATAGCCCTAGTGTTGCTTTACAACGGGACATTAACATAACTAAACTAAACTAAATAAAAAGATTACAGCGGGCAAAGAAATGCATTGATTGGACAGATTATCAGTGGTACCAAATTACACGAATCGATGAAACAAGCATTATTATTCGGTAGTGATGACAAAAATAAATGAGATATAGAATAGGCGGAGAGCTACATCCTGACAGCATTCAGGCAACTATGAAGAAAGCAGTTAGTGTCATTATTTGGTCATGCATGTCAGTAGTATTGGGCATCTTCATGTTATCAGTGGGACATTCAATACAAGAAAATACATTGACATTATTCTAGAGCCAAAACTCAAACCTTCAATGATCTATTTCCCAACAATGGACCATTTATTTTTCGGCAGGATTCATCTCCTTGCTACACTGCCAAAACATCAGTTAGTTTAACGTCCCGTTGTAAAGCAACACGAAGGCTATTTTGGGAAGAACCTCGTCATTTTGAACCACGGTCAGGTGACGAGAAAGACACCTGAGTTGCCACTTCCAACTCCACGCCACACCACACAAGCAGGAGCACGTTTGGCCTGACAGATTTAACGTGCAAGAGGCCCCCTTACACGACGGTTCTTCGGTGAAATCGAGTCTCGAACCTGAAACCATCTGGTTCCGAAGCGGAGACCTTACCACCAGGTCACCGCGGCCCAGCAAAAATATCGGAGGAGTGGTTTCGTACAAAAGGCATTGAATTGTTATCATAGCCAGAAAATTGTCCTGGCCTCAAAATTATTGAGAATTTATAACACCGTTTCTAAACTCTTGTACATATGAAGCATTCATGAAACAAGTGATAATTAATTGAGACTATAATTGTTCCCTGGCATCATGCAATAATGAAGGAAGAGTTTAAAACTCCCGTCAGTTCAATGAAACATCAGTGTGAAGCCACAATAAAAATATACAGGCCCCCTTACTAAGTATTAACAACTCACTGCAGTCATCTACATCTAACGTATGACACTTATTACCACTCAACGTTTCTTTATTGCAAATATTTGAATTTTACTTTTTGTATTGAAATCAGCCTTAAATTATCTTTAAGGCATCCGACTACGTTAAAAACACTGATTATTGATCACATTGGCGATTTTTTTTATTGCTGTTTCTGGTGGTTCAGAATTTTCTCTATTCCAAAACAGTTTATGTTTTTCTGGGAAAAGGAAGACCTGATCTATAATCCAGAGGAATTTTAAGCGAAACTTGTTTTTCAGCTAAAATTTGTCTTTAACTTCACTTTTAATTTTCATAAAAATTCTTCACCACTAACATGATATCCCCAAAACTAATAGAGGTATTTACCTACACATTTCGGCATATGCTGTAAATAATATGGGGAATGAAATGAACCAAAAGTTTTATTGTTGGCGAAATACTTTTTCATTTATAGGCATTTTTAGAATGTGAATTTATGGAGAAGAAAAAAATACATACATACGTATAATTTCCTCTATAACTTCTTTGCATCTCAAGATTTTTTTAACAATTTTAGTTCATTTCATTCATTATTGTATTCTATAACTTGTGTACAAAGAAAAATAGGATTGCTGCAGTACCATTTTGTGTAGGGTGTTAACCGTTTTGATTAAATTTCATAACAATTTACTACAAATTTTCCCTTTTCTAAAAATATGTTATATTTTCAGATAATTTTGTTGTATTTATAGCATTTTGTATTAAAATAACTAATACATCTAATACATCATAGTTTTTAGTTTTTAAAAAATCCAATTTTTCAAAAATTTTCTTTCGAACGTAGTCCTTAATAACATAATGATATGTAAGAGTTTGAATTTTATGAAACGTAGTATTTTCAATAAGCATACAAAGTTAGAAAGCATAAAAGTTTTCAAACGTGTCCATAATTTTGGCCACCACTGTATTAAAGAAAGTTTCGTGTGTTTGTGTGTGCTTGCGGTGTTCAGAGAAATCTTTAGCACATGCGTGAAATTTGGCTCAAACGTAGCCATACCCAAGTAACATAATCTGTTGCACTATATTGTACAATATTGTGGGATATTATACGATATTAATCTAATATTCCACAATGTTAAACAATACTGAGAACATTTATCAATATAATGCAATATTTTACAATATTTGTGTGCTACTAGGGAATAGATAATTCAATGCATGTCAAAATACAAGATTTAAAATTCATCATAATTTTTTTTAAATGCTTTTGAGTTGTTTAAAATGAATTTTTATTCGTAGTTTCGTTTTTAATGATTATACTGGGAAAAAGTTGTTCATTATCGAAAAGAGTGAGTAATTGTAGCTCTCAAAAATTTGTTTACCATTTTTGACATACTTAATTCTGAAAACTTTAAAAATAATTACCCCAAAAATGTAAAAATTCAAATTCCTGAATTTGTTATTCTAATTCCGCTATTTATTTCAAATTTTCAGAGACCCTTATTTAAACATTTCTCTCGAATTTAAAGCGATCTCTAAGAGCGATCAAAGTGTTTTTCATTGATTTTAAATAAATTTTGTTTTCCTGGTCGATTTAAAGATTTACTTTGTTCGATTGATAGAGCTTATCCGTTAAAGAAAATTTCACTTCCTCTCTGAATTGATAAAGAGTCAAGATTTTCTCTAATCCGCTAAAAATGAAGGTTCTCTTCTTACTGATTTTTTAAGGAATCAAACTAGAATCGTGAAAGTTATTTATAAATGATATAAAATCTAACAGTATCATCAGTATCATTTGAAATACATTTTCTAATTTTATTCTCCGTCTTATTTCTTATTTTTTTTTTATCTTGGCGAGTCTTCATTTCTTCATTTTTAGTCATTTATTTCGATTTTTATCGTCTTTTCTTTCTTTTTTTTTCTTTACTGAGGAAGACTGAAGGGGGAAAAAATAAATTTATAAAATTGTCCCCTTTTTAATATTTCGTTTTAATAGCTTTATTGCAAGTCATGGTTTTGATTCCGCTCATAATTAACATGATCAATAACATGTGGGTTTTAGTTTATTAACATGAATTTATTTTAATGAAATAAAAAAAAATATTTTATGTTTTGTTATAAACTTGTTTGAACAAAACAAAAAAATTCCATTGAAACCAGGATGAAAAAATAAAAAAAAGAGTATCTTATTTTGTTTATCTAAGCAGACGATTATTAAAAATGATTTATATTAATGAAATCTAGAATTTTCTGAAAAAATAAAGTGGAATTTTAGCTTTGTTTTAATTTTCAGTGTAATAAAAAATAATAATAGAATCTAAACATACAAGTTTTTCAAAATTTTCTTTCCAATATAACCTTGGTTAAAATATATATAAAAAAAATGTATCTTATTTTGTCTATCTAAGCAGACGATTATTGAAAACGATTAAAATTAAATATCCAGGATTTCCGTTTATAAAATAGAACTCTAATTTTGTTTTAGTTCCGAGTATAAATTAGTGAAACTCTTTTTAATAATGAAAAAAATAATAAAAAATTTAGACATATAAATTTTTATTAGTATTATTTTTTAATTTTCTTATTATTATATGTAAAATAAGATACATAAATGCACTGTAGTGACTTCCTACAAATAAGGAAATAGACAGATTCATTACAACGTATTGATACATCTTTTGAAAAAAAAGAACAACAAAATTGGATACTCCAGAGTTTGGGATAAAATTGCATTGGAAGGATACATCTCTGCACATGCAAAAGTAAATTCCAGCGCTTTGTGGAAATTTAGAGTACTGTTCTATCTGCATCAGACAAGGTATAGTAATGGCATTCCAATTAACAGTAATAAAATTTAGTATTCCATAATTTTCCTTATTTTAAATATTAGTTACTATTCTTTGTATTGTTTAGTTTCATTTTTATTTGTATTTTCAATGAAAGAGCCAATTCACGCGAAAGAAATTTCACTTGTCATTTTATATTTAACTGCTCTTTGTCTTACTCTACATTAGACACGTTGCAGTTAACGTACAGTTAGCGTTTTATTCTTTTTCACTGAAAATGGATTCTGAAAATGTTTTGGTACCCTGCACACCTTATTACTTTGACATAAATTGGCTCTAAAGAGCTTACGGTAGACTTCTAAGAAATGTTTTAAAGGTATTTAAGAATTTTCTGATTTGATTTTGAAATATTAAAACAAGTGAGAAATCATCGATTATAATAATAGAAGAAAGGCAAACATAAAATAATTATAATAATTGTATGATACCGTGTGTTACAATGTGAATACATTATACAAACAATGGTTTAAAAAATGATTATATTTTTTAAATATTTGATATTTTGCTAGAGAACTTGATCGACCCTGTAAGGTAGGAGGCGGGGACTTTGTGACGGATTTAAGTTTATTGCATTCAAATTATGAATAATTACCAAAATATCTTCCAACGCGATTTTCCGTTTTTTGACATTGACAACTTGCAGATTAAGGTATCCGACTTCATTAAAAACACTGTTTATAGACCATGTTGTCAAGTTATTATTATTTTTATTATTTTTTGTAGTTTCTTGTTACCAAAACAGTTTATCTTTTCTATTAAAAGGAGGGCCTGGCCTATCATTGAGGGGAATTTTAATCAAATCCTATTTTTCAGCTAACATTTATCTATAATTTCAATTTCCTCAAAACTTTAATTTTCATAAAAATTCTCCACTGTTAGCATGATATCTCAAAAATTTATAAAAGTATTTACGTAAAAATTTCAGCGCGTGTCTTAAACAATATGGACAATGAAATGAAGCAAACGTTTTATTGTTGGTGAAATACTTTTTCATTTATTTGTGTTTTCAGAAAAACTATGTTGTGAATTTATGGAAAAAATGCATATAAACTTAAATTTTTACCTATAACTTTTTTGCATCTTGATATTTTTCTCAGATTTTGGTTCATTCCATTCATCATTTTGTTCTATAACTTGCGTACAAAGAAAAATAGGATTGCTGCATTACAATCTTGTATAAAGTGTGAACCGTTTTGCTTAAATTTCACTAAAATTTAATACGAATTTTGATATTTCTCAAAATATATGATAAATACAAATATTATTTTGTACTCATAGTGTTTATAATTGACAATACATATAAAAACGAAAAATAGTTTTTAAAAAATTCAATTTTTCAAAAAAATTACGTTCAAATGATTTTTTTTTAATTATATAAAACTATGGTTTTTAGATGTATTTTCAGTTATAATACAAAATACTATAAATACAACAAAATTATTTAAAAACATAATATATTTTGAGAAATAGGAAAATTTGTAGTAAGTTTTAATGAAATTTTAGCGAAACGTTTAACACTGTTCTCAAAATGGTAATGCAGCAATCCTATTTTTCTTTGTACACAAGTTGTAGTATACAATGATGAAGGAAAGGAACCAAAATCTAAGAAACATTTTGAGATGCGAAGAAGTTATGGAGAAAAATATACGTATATAGGCATTCTTTCCATATATTTACTACTTAATTTTTCTCAAAACACCTATAAAAGAAAAAAGTATTTCTCCAGCAATAAAGCTTTCGGTTCATTTCGGTGCCCATATTATTTAAAACAAACGCTGAAATGTTTATGCAAACACCTCTATTAGTTTTTGCGATATCATGTTGTGATATCATCAAGAAATATCAGTTTTTAAAAAATTCGCCAATGCAACCGATAACAGTGTTTTTAACGTAATCGGACTCCTTAAGATATGAAAATGTCACGGATGTCATGTGACGATGACACCACAAGCATCAAATCCTTACCTGACTAAAATGCCCGTAGGCAGAACTAGGTTTAAAAGGTTTGATGAAGCTTTTGTCGAATTCCTTTACTTCTTCATAAAAACCTTCGGTCATTTCTTTCCAATGTCCGGATTCGGCTCTTCCGGTTGAACTAATTATGTATATATTTTGTCCGACGGGGAATCTCTCTGAAAAAACAAAATATACAAAACTCATGATAGTGTGGTGATATCTTAATAAGCCAGATAACATCTACGGGAATGAGCAATTGCTTTTGTCCTGTGGTTACGTTACCAGGCTTCAGACCCAAAGGTTCCGATTTCTATTCCGAGCACATCTCACTTCCTACAATGGTGACCTCGAACAATGAACTTTCAACCTTCACGCAACTGATGTGGCGCCATTTACCCGCAACCAAAGTCGTCAGAGTCACTTGACGCAACAATTCCCGCACGCTCGCCAAAACGCTTGGCGTGACAAAAAAAAAGTTCTCCACTCGCCAAACAATGATGGATACGGCGCATTAGACACAACAGCTACACACAGGAACCACTCACTCAACAAACCAATTCATCACCACTCAACAACAACGCATATCGTTCGTCAACTCACTGGAGGGTGAATCTGTGGTGATATCTTAATAAGCCAGATAACATCTATGGGAATGAGCAATTGCTTTTGTCCTGTGGTTATGTTACTAGGTTTCAGACCCAAAGGTCCCGAGTTTTATATTTCACTTCCCACAATAGTAATAATTAAAAATAGGTCTTTTATTGATTAAATTTCTTTGCATCGTAAATTTCAATGAAATTCTCTTAGAGCTATCTTAGAAATATAGAAAAGGCCGCGATGGCCTGGTGGTAAGGTTTCGGCTTCGGAGCAGGAAGATTTCAAGTTCGAGACTCGATTCCACCGCAGAACCGTCGTGTGAGGGGGTCTCTTGCACGTCAAATCTGTCAGGCAAAGCTTCCTCCCACTGGCGTGGTGTGGAAGTTTGTGGATTCCATAACTTGTGTAGAAAGAAAAATAGGTTTGCTGAATTTCAATTTTGTGTAGTTTTGATCGTTTTAGTTAAATTTCATTAAATTTTCCACAGATTTTCCTGTTTCTCAAAATATATTACATTGTCAAATAATTTTGTTGCATTTATAGTATTTTTTATTATAATTGACAATACATCTAAAAACCATAGTTTGAAATAATTTTTAAAAATCCAATGTTTCAAAATTTTCCTTCGAACGTAGTCGGATTCTTTAATAAGAAGGACAAAATAAAGTTTTGGACCTTTCAAATATTTTGATAAAAATTCTTACAATCAAATTTTTTGCACATTTAGATAATTATGGTTACATACTCCAGGATAAGTGTGGAGAGGGGGTGCCAGTTCAGGTGTCATCCTCGTCATCTGACTGTGGTTCAAAATGACGAGGTCCGTCCCCCAAATAGCCCTAATGCTGCTTTACAGCGGGACGTTAATATAACTAAACTAAACTAGAAATATAGAGATCGTGATAAATATGTAGTGAAGTTTCATTCCTGAAAAGACCTTTTTGTTGCTGTTTTCAGAAAAACATTGTTAATTGTTATTACTAAACATTATTAAATTGTTAAATTGGCTTCCCCAAACAATGCATTATATTTAAACCAAAAAAATTAATCAAAGAGTAGGAAATGGAAGCTGAAACGATTTTTAGAATTTAATTTAAATATTTTCGAATAAAAAAATTAATAGGAATTAGGATTTAATTAATAGGATTTAAATTAATAGGAATCAGATCAGGAATCTCTGACGAATTCTTGATTCATTCAGACGTGACGTAGAAAAGTGTTCAAATATAATAATTGAGATAAAATGTAAACTTCAGATTAAAGGTCCATCATTTTTTTTTCTTTTAATTAACTAATATAAAAAATAAAATTATATATCAGCACATTTAGAAATGGATATTTTTTTACTTACTGAATATAGATTGTTAGAATAGTAATTATATGCATTCTTCAACGATCTTTTAATTTTTTTGGAAGTTTTATGCTTTGGAAAATAACGCATATATCTATATAAAATTTTTAACAGATATTATGTCTTGTCTCGATATATTCAAATGGAAAACTAAAAATTTTATTGACAAAAAAAATTGAAATTGTAACCGTAACTGTTTCCTCGGCCCTCTATCGGCCTTTGCCATGAATAATCAGTCTATGTCTTGGAAGCGAACGTAAAGCATGTAATCCCCGAGTATTATTTTAATGCATATATGTTAAATGTTATTGTTCTAAATAGTTTTGCCCCCATGTAAATCATGCCCTTTAATGTCATAAATGTATTTTTAACTAAATTGGCTTGATTTATTGATTTTAATTGTCTATCCTGACATAATTAAAATTTTGGCGCCCTTTCGGTCACAAAATAAAAATAAAAATGTCTTAAATTTTTCTTCTCTTTGTCTTACTAAGTTATCTTAATGAAGGAAAAATCATTTTATAGGCTTATTGTTTGTAATTTCTAATTAAAACTCTTCCTCTCAGATTTATAGCTTTTTATCTAAGTGTGTCAAAGCGATAGTTCATGTTTCACACCTTCTTACTCTCTAAGTTGCACTGATATCTGGATACATATAGTGGCATGTTTTCTATGACTAATGCAATAACCTAGACCTCTAAAAATGTTATAATCTATTTCTTTCATGACAAAGTATAGTTTGATTGAATTATATTATTAACTTCAATTATTACTTCATTACATCAATTATTACTTCATTATATTATATTATTACTTCAATCAAAGGAAGTGAATTATTCCTTTTCGTTCGGTAGCAACGTTTTTCTCTGTAAAGGTGAAGACCAATTTTCCAATTGCTTTCTAAACTCAGGAACTTCGACCTCGTTTGATAGTTCACTAAGTGTATAAAATCAATGATAGAAAAATCAAAAAATTATTTGATAACTTCTAAATTGGGATAATAAAAGTCTGAAGAATGCTATAACATTCGATTTGGTAAAAGAAAATTTAAAATGTTCTTTACCAACTTTCCGGCAATCAAAACAATCATGCATGAACATGCACTGATCAGCCCACTTTTGCGCAATAGAAGCCAGTTCGTCATCCCACACCTGCAAAAAAAAAAAAAAAAAAAAAAAAAAGAAAGAAAGAAAGAAAGAAAATAGTTTAAATATATTCCAAGGAGTGGGGAAATACGTGAAAAAAATGTTGATGTGATACATTGTGATAAAGAATAATGACTTTTTAAAAATATTTTTGATAAAGCACTACTGTCTATAACATAGTTTTGTAAGATTAGCAATTTTGAAATATTATTGTTTCATAAAAACATTTTTAATATGCATAACGTAGAAATATGACTATTTACTGAAATATGACTAGAAACATGAGTCTTCTCTTAACTCATTTGCATCATATGAAAATATGAAAAAAAGGCTCATATAAAGGAAAAAATTTTTATTTCATATTTAGGTGTAAAATTGTATAAAAATAGAAATAAATCATTTTTGAGCAGTATTTGATAGTCATTTTGTTCAGTGTGGTAATAGTTGAAATGAGGGATGCATAGAGGTATATAGTATATAATATGAATATAGTATATATCATATTATATGCATAGCATATAATATGATGCAGCGTATGTATACGCTCCAGTGATAGTGACTAGAAAAATTGAGCGTATAAATACGCTAATGATGCAGATGGGTTAATCTGAATTACTTTATTATTTTTTCAATAATCTCTCTCTACATAAAACGTTAACGTCGGTGGCACATAATTTATTATTTATTGCCGAGTGGCAGCTGTCAAATGTAAATAAATCATCATTCGAAATTCAGACTGTTTCCTTAAAAACTTTACAACTGAAAGTAAAATGAAAGATGATATTTAAAAAAATCAAGAAATAGGTTTCAAACAGAAAATTTAATCGATACTAAATATAGGTTTGACTGTTGCCAGATAAGTAATGGCAAAGGAATTTGATGTTCATATCTTTCGAATTCAAAAAATTACAATTTTAATGAATATCAATTTCCTTTCTGCACAATTTTCTACTTAATTTGTACAATATTTTAAATTTAATAATTTAATTTAGGGCCACACAGGAGAATTGGTATTTGGAGGCTAATGGTCCTTAGTTGCAACATTTTTAATGTGATAGGTTATTAAATATGTCGGCTTTTTAAAGAAATTTCTCATTATATTATACAATTTGCATAGAGTTTTTTTCTGTCTTGACTAGAATACGGTACCCAATTTTTCAATGCACTGTGATTTCATTCAAGCTTATTCAACCAAGCATTCAAACGCGTGTTTACCAATCATTGCACCAATGAAGGATCTTCACGTTACTTTTATTTTAGAATATATGACCTTTTCAATTTACAATGATTTGATTCAATTGGTTTCCAGTTTCTCAATCATATCAAGTAGTAAAATGCTTTCTTCTGAATTTAACACAAATCATTTAACAATAACAAGTCAATAACACAGGCGAACAAACTGGACGCCATAGATAACTAGTATATTAAATATATTTTTTACCAATATTTCTAAAATAGTTAAATTTTATTCCAATTTCGTTATGAAATGAAACTTTGTATTCATAGATCAAATTTGTAAATGTATTTTTTATAAACTTTTAACTTTATTTCATTCAAAAATATATCAATTAAAAAGACTCAGAATGAATTTTGCGCAATGAAAGGTATTTTAGCTAATAAGTCCAGATGGATTTGTAAATTAATTTACAAATTTCAATTAACTTCATAAGAAAATTGGTATAATTGGAAAGGGCCGCGGCAGCCTGGTTGGTAGAGCGTCAGACTCGTAACCGAAAGGTCACGAGTTCTGCCCTCGTCTCGGCCAAAGACCGCCGTGTTGGCTAATGGCAGTTGGGGCACGTTAAATAGGTCGTGACTGCAAAGTCCTCCAAGTTCCCCCTTTCAATAGGTCGTGACTGCAAAGTCCTCCAAGTTCCCGTAACAAATTATACCTCTGAGGGGTACAGAATCAGGGAGGAGTAGGTCTCTGATTTGAATCTAAATTCTGACTTGCGGACGGATGAATGAGCTCGACCTCCCCCTAGAAAGGATTGTGTCGTACTTTCACCTGAACGGCGCTTGTTGACTACGAAAGGCGAAATAATTCGAAAGAGCTCCGCTCATTCGGGCTTGGTATGACCAAGTGGCATCAGACCCACCACCACCAGATAATTGGTGATAAAACTTTACTAATTAGACATTAGATTATTCATGCCAATTTTGAAGCAACATTAAATGCAAACCAGGACAAGGATTGTGTCGTGTGTGTCATACTTTCACCTTAACAGTGCTCGTTAACAACGAAAGGCGCACACCTCTGCCTTCATTCGAAAGAGCTCCGCTGATTCCGGCTTGGTATGTTACTATTAATGGCAGGTAGGATCGAACCTGGGACCTTACGGATGGTAGCCAGATAACATGACCACAAGACTAAAAGTGATCACTCAGTCTTGAGTATGTTATCTGGCTTATAAAGCTTCCACTACAATACTTTCCCCTTCGGTGAGACGAACGATATTTTTTTGTTTCTGTTTAGTAGTGATCTTATTGCCTGTTGAATTTTTTAATGCGTCTAACCCATTTTTCTTTCTGGCTGATTATTTATCAGCTTTATTTTTATTCTTTATTTATTGGCTGATTATTTCTCGCCATTTTTTTTTAATCGGCTGATTATTTATCGCCGTTTTATTTTTAATTTTTTCGGGTAGACAAGACTAAAAGTGATCACTCAGTCTTGAGTATGTTATCTGGCTTATAAAGCTTCCACTACAGGTATGACCAAGTGGCATCAGACCCATCATCACCAGAAAATTGGTGATAAAACTTTACTAATTAGACATTAGATTGTACGTGCAAAATTTGAAGCAATGTTAAATGCAAAACAGGATTAGCTAACTATTGGCTTACGATTTCCATCATATTTGAAGCTTTCGGCAATCGGCTTTCATTTCCTGTGGCAATCTTCAATCGATACTCGTTGTGCGTTTTCAGAATCATCTTCTTATCAGCATCCGTTACTTCTGAGTGTTGAAAATCGCATTCTTCGCTGGGATCTTTACAGAAACTGTGATCTTTCGAAAATTTTTCATACTTGCAGCTGTCTATTGTTTCCACAAAAGAGAGAGATATTGTTTCCAAGAGACACAAAACAGTCAATATCAGTTTTACCGCAAACCTCATTTTTATCTATTAAAAAAAAAGAAAATTATGTTTTCATTAAAAGAAAGATTTTAAACAATTTGAATTTTTTTTTAGCAATATGGATTTGATGGATTATAGTACAATGGTCTTCTACTCTTAAGTATGGTATTCAGATCCAGCATAATATTAATTTTTTTTCTTGTAATGAAATTCGAATCAATTTTATTATTCCACAAAGTGTTCCACACTTTAGTTTTCGTTAGTGTTAAAGTTATGTTAGAAAAAATGCTTTCTTAGGATATAACTTCCAAGCATAATCTCCACTTTCGCTTTTGCTGTATTTTTTTGTTTACATTGAAATTTATAAAAGGAATTGTATAAAGAAGATGAAATTTTTTATAATTTCTTATTAATTGTATATTTTATTCAATTAATAATAAATAATTTCTGTTAATATAATTTTTGTTCTTTGAAAAATTGTCAGTATTATTTCTCATGTCTTATACTATAAGATGCAAAGTTTTATGATGACATTTATAAGATAACTATTTGCATATTTTATTCATTTATTTTTTTAAATTGCTTCTTATTAAAATTGTTACACTCGAAATGCTACAGTCGTGCAATCAAGACAGATGTTACAATATTTTAAAAAAAGATTCGCATTCCTTTAATTTTTTTTTTTACAATTATTACTAATTTTTAAGAAGTATTTTTTTGGGAAAAATTATTGGCATATTCATTTTAATATTAAATTACAAAGAAATAAGAATTTTCGTTTTTTCTTTTACTTTGAAGTTTAAAATCACCTTTTAATTTATTTTGAACTTTGAAAAATAAAAAAAAATTGTTTATTTTAAACTAGACGATATAACCGACTTTATTCGGAGTTAAAAATCTTCTATGATAGATAATTTTAAACGTAAACACTATTTTTTTTATAAAATATTATAATATACAAGATTCTTTATCGTCTGAAATATTTATCGTTTGTTTTTAATTAAAATTCGATTGCTTATTTTTTGTAGAAAAGGTCAGTTGCTAACTTATCCTTTAGTTATTAATATTTATTTCATTAGTCTTGCAAATCTTTTCCGCAAATGCTGAAAAATACCAAAGACTGTTTCACTTGAGCGATTGATTTAAGCTTAGTTTTAAACATTGTTAAAAAACTACTTACTGCTAGATCAATAATAAACTTTTGAAAAGAAATGTGAAAATAAAAGAGAAGTTTAAAAAATAATAGAAGAAAAATTTTAAATGTAAAGAAGACGAAATCGTTGTTAACTTCTAATTTATTGAGTCTTTTATTCAAGTAATTAGAAATAATTTTTATTAATATATATATATATATATATTTGAAAAGGTGTCAGTTTTATTTCTCAGGTCTTATAAACGCGCAAAATTTTATTAAATTAAATAATTCCTGATACTTAAGATGCGCATTCACAAATTGTTTAGGGTATAGTATGTGGAACGTACAAGCATATACGTATACAAAGCAACAATTGTGACCGGTGGTTGGTGGGTTCTAATTAAGATAAGCCTTCTTGTGTAACAATGATTTATTATTAAAACATATAAGGTTACGTTACACACAGACACAAAACAGAGAGTGGACGAAAAACACGTCAACACATAACGATAACAGAGGCCTAACTGACTGTCTCTCTAAGCACTCGCCAGAGGGCGGCGTGTAATGAGAGAATCATAGTGTAGGAGGAAAACAGAGTGCTACACAATGACTTTTATTTATATTAAAATTTTAAAAAGAAACTATGTAAAGAAGACGAAATTTTTTATAATTTCTCATTAATTGAATATTTTATTCAGTTAATAATAAATAATTTCTGTTAATATAATTCTTGCTATTTGAAAAATTGTCAGCATTATATCTCACATCTCATGTTATAAGGGTGCAAATTTAATTAAATTTAGTAATTCGCTTTTGCTTAGAATACACATCCACAAATTGTTTAGGATATAGTATGGGGAGCGTATAAACATATATGACATACAGCCAGATAATTTTATTTATAACTAGCCGCCTTTGGTGACCAGCTGGTACGCCATGAGTATTGTGTTCTAAAATTTTCAATTAAGTCACATATTCATTAGCCTTGAAGTAATTCCGGGTATTGATTGGCCTGAAATTAAAAATGTTTTTTTTTCCGTGATGTTGCCAAAATATTAAATATGTTTTTTTAAAGAAAACGAAAAAGGAAAATATATATATATTGAATAAATGATTTAAATGTTGCAAAGGATTATAGAAACCTCGGCTTTGCATTTATTTTTTTAGAAACTATCACATTTTTTTATGGAAAAAAATATTTAATTAATCATACAGATATTGCAAACGATTATAGAAATATGTCATCAAGTCGGGATTTCAATGCATATCCTGTCTAAATTCGATCAGGTTTACCGTAAATAAAGAAGATTTGTTGAATAAAGGATTTAGATATTGCAAAATATTATAGAAACATTTGCTTTGCATTTGTTTTTTATAGAAAATATCATATTTTATGCTTCTTTTATTTCATCCAGTTACGTGCTAAAAGTATCCTATCTTTAGACTTAATTTACGATGATAGTTATTATTATTATTATTATTTGAACTTTCGTCATTGTTTCTTTTCTTTTATCCAGTCACGTGCTCAAAAAAAAAGTCTAAATATTTCTTTAAAAATTCGTTAAAAATAGAGACTTAAGTTATACATTAAAACACAGATACCATTTGAAAGCTAATTTTTTTAATCTTTAAATTGATGTAAAAGTCATGTTTATGCGATAATATTTTCGGAAGTTATGGCGGAAAAACGTCGAAATTTCGCTTAAATTTTAATGAATTCAAATTCTAATTAAAAATTCGAAAAAAGGGCTCCGAGGTGCACATTCCCGACCTCCAAGGTATACATGTACCAAATTTGGTAGCTGTAGGTCCAACGGTCTGGCCTGTAGAGCGCCAACACACACACACACATTGAGTTTTATTATAAGTATAGATAAAATTAAAAATAAAGAAATCAATATTTTGATTTTATATGATAATTTGATTGCCGTTTGATAAACTTATTGAAAACAAGGAAATAATAAGAAATAATTTCAGAAAAGATTTTTTTAGAAAACAATTCCAAAAGAGTAACTCTTTAGAATTTACTACATTTTAAGCGTTTCTGTTATAAATAAGATTATAAATGTTTCTGATATTGATTTAATATTATTTATTTAAATAATTTAGTTGATGTGAACATTTCATTATGGAAGTAAATTAGAATACATAAGAGTTGATAAATATCTACATTTTTGCTGATATCATTTGTCTAACACCAGTTAAAACGCTCTCTAATAGGCAATTAATTCTCTGTATAAAGTCTTATGGGAGGTGGTGGATTGTATTTTAACCTCAGACTTGTTTTGGTGGAAAAGAACTGAAATAATCGCATACTGTAATAAAATAAAAATATTAAAACAATAGGAAACTGAAATGAATTTAGTTATTAAAATAAATTTGAATTAAAAGTGAAACATCCTCTTTGATTTACTATTAAAATGCAAAACAAAGAAAAAAAGATTTACAAATTTTTCTTTAATCATTCTCAATTCCAATAAATACCTTTCGTTATAGAAATCAAATATTTGTGTTGAGAGCTAATAATAGTTAATAAAAATACTATTATTAGCTATAGTTAACAAAAATGCTATTAGCTTTGGTTAATAAAAATATTATTATTACATACTAATAATTAATAAAATATAATAGTTAATAAATTTTAAAGAAATCTTCAGATCACGATTTGTATTTAGACTGTATATTCTATAAAACATTTGTTTCATACGGGACTTATTTAAATTTATTAACATTTTTAGTAACTATAATATATATATAGTATATATATTAACTATATATAGTATATAGTGGAATATATAATATAATATAGTATAGTATAATATATAATAATATATAGTCTAATATTTAGTTAATAAAATATGATAATTAATAAATTTTAAAGAAATCTTCAAAACAATTTGTATTTAGTCTGTATAGTCTATTTGTTTCATACGGAACTTTTTTATATTTATTAACATTTTTCGAAATCATAACGTTACAATAACAAAATGGTAAGCATTTTTAACTATCCAGTTTTGAAAAAAAAATAAAAGCTGTTATCTAAATCCCCAGTTTCATCCGAAGAAAGGAAAAATATTTAGTTTCTACATGAAATAAGAAAGTTGTAATATTATAAAAAAATCTTTTTACCTGTGTCTTTATAAAGCTATCACTGGTGTGGACACTTGAAGACAGAACTAACAATCAGCCATCTGCTCACTAACTGACATCTGCATAGTACACGTCAACGCTTTTGCATATTCTGAATACTGAAAATTTTTTATAGTTTTTTTCACTATTTTCATACATTCAGAGTCAAATGCGAAAACATGTGAATCGGATACCTCAACCTAAACGTCTATATTTAAATTTGCAAACTTTTGAAATGAGTGATAGGCAATACCTTTCACTCCTCCTGTTACATATCGACAGGTGAGCATTACATAAAAAAAGTACGGCACGTAATTCATTACGTTCGAGAAATGACTATTTTCATGGTCTGTGAAATCATGACCAGATTATATTTCAGGCAATATAAATGCCGCCTTCCTATTCAACTCTCTATCCCTCAAATGTTCCGGTCTCTAATCGTAATCGATAATGTTAAGTCATCTAATCGTATTCATGGTCTCTGTTAAATATTGACCAGATTATATTTCAGATTTTAGATAAT
>JAPMOQ010052972.1:859759-876775 GCA_026543055.1 Argiope trifasciata | reverse complement strand
CTCTGTTAAATATTGACCAGATTATATTTCAGATTTTAGATAATATATATGTCGCCTTCCTATTTGCAAGTTTTCCAAATGTTTTGCACCAAAATTTCAACTCTCTGCTCCTCAAATGTTACGGCCTCTAATCATATTCGATAATCCGATGTGTTAACAATATAATGAAAGTGATTTTTAAATCCTGCCAATAAAATAAATGCTTGAAAAAGGAACACTTTTATTTAGTCAGTGAAATAGAAGCAAAAATCAAAGGGAGTGGTCTTTTCAAAACTTTCTCGCATACTAACAAATACATGTGTCATGCCAATGGCACTGGCACTGGCGTTCAATAGTTACAAAATATTAACTTTTGGCGTGAATTTAGCATTTTTACTGCATCGATTGTATGATGACAGGTTATTTGGAGATTAATCTCTTAGCAAGTGATTTATAGTATACGAAAATTGTTTGTGTTTTAGGCATGTTTTTCTCAACATATGGAAAAAAAAAGTTCAGTACAAAATTGCTGCAGATACAAAACTACTCTTGTAGTCAAAACATTTGACATGAAACTGCATTTGTTTTCATAAATTTTTATACCAAATTTGATATATTTATCAATGCGCTATTTATTTATTTTATTTTTTGACTTATCTGTTAACGTGTTTCGATAAAAATTGACAGACAGACTGTCAATCCTTACTTGGTTTTAACTCAAAATTTGACAGGTGTCAACACTATAGATGCTAATAGATTTGTGTATCTATTTTTATATATCTATCTCTCTTCGTTTTGTAGTTATCATGTTAAATTACATTCGAGCAGCCAGACCGCGAAATTTCTCTCCACATATTGTACTCAAAATTTGATAGATATCTGCAAATTTGGTGTGAAAACCGTTTACCAAATCTAAACCATCAAGCTTAACTCATTTTTGAGTCATCTTTGTTGCAGACAGACAGATGAACATTTTCCAAAAATGTGTGTTTTGAACTCAGGGAGGTCTAAAATGCGGATATTCGACAAAATCTTGAGGTCGAAATTTTTGACTATTACTATACTTTCTATATATATGTATACGTGATAATAAAAAGAACGTGAAACATATTTAAAAACACTCAAATTCTTTAATGAATTTTTATTTATTTATTTACTGTTATTTCTATAAAATTCTCACTCATATAACATTTGTTTCAAATTAATGGAGTCGGGATTTATTTATTTTATTTTAATTTAATTTAATGATAATTCAATTGTTTTAAATGAACTATTCAGCTATAATTCTAAATTTCCCATATATTTTTACTACCTATCTTACTAGTGTCTAAAAGTTGAACTACAAACACGAAACATGCAATGCATGTAACTCAAAAAGAAAAAAAAAATACTAATCTTATTTGCAATGCAGCAGACTTATACTTAAATTTTGTTTACATATGCCGATGCTACTAGTAAAAAGCATTATAAAAATGAATACAAAATTTTCAAGTATATAAATATCTATGCACTAGATTATTTCAAAAGTATTCGGTTTATACACCACACAGTTTATAAGTCTTACAGCTTGCTTTCATCTAAAAATAAGACGTTGATCGTAAGGTTTAGTAAGAAATTTCTTTCTTGGAACAACTAGAATTTTAACGCATTAAAGGCTGAAGTCGTAATAATACGATTTATCCTGATTGTAGCTTAAATGCGGGAGCCATAGTAATACGATTTAAGTCTAAATTTTTTTATGATTACACAAAATATCACCCGCTCTAAGACGAAAAACGAGGCGGGGCGTTACCTAGCATACTTTCATCAAGATCCCCCGCCTTTAATGTGTTGAATTCTAGAAGATCCTTTAAGAACATCAATGTCATATAAAGATTCTTATTTTAAAATATTGAATACTAGCCGCCTTTGGCGACCAGCTGGTTCGCCATGAATAATGGGTTGTAAAATTTTCAATTAAATCACATATTCATTAGCCTTGAAGTAACTCCGGGCATTGATTGGCCTGAAATTAATATTTTCTTGAAGATGATGGACTGAAAGTTCTAAAAGAACGCGTTTTCCTAATAATATTCTTTAATTTTAAAAATCAGTCAGTTTTAATGATTGATTTAGAAGGCTGATTGATGTAGCAACTTTTATTTAAAATATTAATAAAAATATTTTGTAAAATATGGCTCATAGAGCAAAATATGAAGAAATCTAAAACTCATTATTCATAAAATCATTGTTTGACTCAAACTACATAAAATGTAATTATTTACTTCATTTAGATCAAGTTAATATTATTAAACAATATATATGCCTATTAATAATATTTTACAAATTGGCCATTGGAAAGGAATTTGAATGCATATCCTGTTTAGATAAAGATAATTTATTAAATTTATGATTTAAATATTTCATACGATTATACAATCCTTTGCCTTGCATTTTTAAAGAAAATATCACATTTTATATTTCTTTTATTTTATCCAGTCACGTGCTAAAAGTTGCATTTCTTTAGATTGATTTTGCGATGATAGTTTTTTTTTATTTGAACTTTCGGCATTCTTTTATTTTACCCAGTCACGTGCTAAAAACGTGATTAAAATATTTCTTTAAAAATTCGTTAAAAATAGAAGCTTACGTTATAAATTATAAAAACTAATTTAATTATAAAAACTAAATTATAAAAAAAAATTATTATTAAAAAATTATTAAATTAAATTATAAAAACTACGTTTATAAAGCTAATTTTTTATCTTTAAATTGATATAAAAATCATGTTTGTGCAATAATGTTTTCGGAAGTTATAGCGGAAAACATCGAAATTTCGCTTAAATTTTAATTAATTCTAATTCTAATTAAAAACTCGAAGAAAGGGCTCCGAGGTGCACATTCCCGACCTCCAAGGTATACATGTACCAAATTTGGTAGCTGTATGTCCAACGATCTGACCTGTAGAGTGCCAACACACACACACACACACACACACACACACACATTGAGCTTTATTATAAGTATAGATAGATGATCTATGAAACTATGATTCAATGAACTGAGTAGCATCGGATTCAATGAATACTTTTCTTCACTAGTAAGCAAGAATGAGCTGGCTGAAACAGCAATTTTGTTTATGAAGCATGAAATACCCTATTCCGACGTGAAGAACTTTTATTCAAACCATATTCATTTATTATGGCGACAACAAGATAAATAATAAATTGATTAGCATAAAACCAACAATTACATCCTAGTCTTCTCATCCATGCTTGATCTCGATGTGAAATTGACTAGACTCCACATTGGTCATACTCGTATAACTCAGACATCCCTGGGGCCATCTGATAATTGAGGAAGAGAACCTCCGGAATGGGATTGGATCTCGCCACCCCGGTGAGTTCAATAACAGGTGGGGGTTCTGGCCTTCCCATCGATGACGGGACGTACTCCCTACGGGGAGGGTTGGCCGGTGGTGGCCATTAGGATTCAGCCACAGTTTCCGCCAGTGTTGCTGTAGCGGTAGTCCGATCATTCAGTCTTGCGTGGTTAATCCGTGTGCCTTAGAAGCCGGTCAGAGGTCAGGGATATGACTTATTCGTATTACTCATAAATATCTCTTACTTGGTTATCAAGCTCCTCTCTGTTCAAGATACCAAATGATTTTAACGATTCGTCATATTTTTATTGAGTGTACTGATTTTAACTATCATCTTTTAAATTTTTTCATTCTTCGTCATTGGATATGCCAACGCTGTTCGGAGAAAATCCTCTCAAAAATATTTTTAAATTTATAAAGGCAATTGATTTTTTTCATTCCATTCAAACTGTAAAGAATTTTTTAATTTGTTCAATTTTCCACCGTTTTGTTTTTCTTTAAACATAGACTTTTAATGCATTTTTTGTTCTTGCTAAAGTTATGTTACATTATTTCAGAATTTTTTCAATTAACCATACGTCTGGCCCTGTATGGCCTACTTTGGCTCTTGTGGAAATAATACAACAACCAACCAGTAAGCAGTTCACAAGATAAACTCTGTGATTCGTCGTATTGTCATCCAAAAAAGAAACTTTGTCAGCTATTCCTCAGAAAAGTCTCACTTATTCCTTTCTTACTTATATTCGTTCTTTGACCTTCTAACTTCATTCCTTTGCACTCGTGGATTCCCTTTTTATTAAAATGATCGAAATACTGTAGATCTCTTTAGAACAAGATTCTTTATAATAGCTCGATTTACTAATTTTCTTCTTATCAATTAAGATGATACGACTTCAAAATTATGTCTCAAAGAAGAGTACTCATGATTCCGCAAGGAAAAGATGTAATCTTCTTAGCAATGCTTTGCGAAAACCATTCCACCAGTTTCAGGAGAGAAACCCTTTCTCGATCAGGTGTCTGTTGACAATTAATCTTGGAAATGACACTTTAGTTACTATAAGAGAGATCCACCAAAAGTTTTTCAGACATTAATTTCCTATAGTGAAATACGCTTTTATCATTCATAAATATAATAGCTATTAGGCGACCAAGAATTGTCAACCTGTTGGTAATTGGTTCCAATACTCGGATATCATCATTTCAGACATTCTTAGACTGGCCTCTAATAAATCTATATACAATTCTATATTTTAATTTATTGCTTAAATTACCCTAGTAGCATACTAATATTGTACAATATTGTATAACATAGATCTATATTGGCAATATTGTTTAATATTGTAGGATATTGTTTAATATCAAATAATATCGCACAATATTGTTCAATAGAGTACAACAGGCTGTGCTACCTGGGCATCTGACATTTTTTTAAGGATTTTTGTATTTTAACGTAAAAAGCATGTTATGACTTTAAAAAAAAATAGAAATAGTCGTTCTAAAATTGGGCACTTAAATTTTATTAAAACTTTAAAACAATCTATGTATATGTTACCTTTAAAGTATGAAATCCGTTATTTTATAGAATACCTAGTTATTCCATGAAATAACTGATCGTGTCCGTTAAAGTGAGTAATATGTTATTCAATTGACACTTTAACTAGTTATTTCATAGAATAACGATCTGCAGTCCGTTAAAGTGTGAAATAATCTATATCATATATCTCACTTTTTAGTATAAGGTACATTTGCGTTTCTTTAAACAATATGGAAAGTAGCGGGGAAAAAAAAAAAACGTTAATTTCGAATTCAAATAAAAATAATTTTTGAAGGACGGCAAAAATACCAAAACTTAAAACAACGAGAATATTTTTTCGCCATACTCTCCATAAATACCATTTATACGCTGCATAAATGACATAAATTGCTTCTTTTTCATTTTAATTGTCTATCATTTGTTTATTTATAGAACACCTAGCTATTTCATTTTAGATAAATTGTATATTTTACACTTTAACTGTCTCTCATTAGTTAATTTATGGAATACCTAGTTATACAATGAAATAACTGCATTATATACTTTAACGGTAACATATACAATGAATTTGTAAATGCTTGCATTAAAATTTTCATTTCCTATAATACTTCTTCTAATCATTAATAATATCTCAGTAGTTGAACTAATAATTATGGACTAATAATTTTTTATTTTATTTATATGCTCACGTCAACAGTAATGTTTTAAATCGGCAAAAACGAAAAAATAAGAACTAAGAGGAAAATTTCATTTAAAACAAAAGTGATTCCTTTCAATTATTTATAAAGAATAAATCATCCCGCTTCTTACATAATAGTCTGAATCGGGTGATGATTTATTCTTCAAATGAAACTCATCTTGTCGTCATTGATCATGATTAAAAGAAACGCCACGTGTTGTTGAAATTTGAGTGTCCACCGATTCAGCAGAAATACAACTATTTCGAATGACGGCTATTGTTACTGTGCGCATTATTCAAAAGGTTTTTAATCTGCTGAAATGTAGGTGATCAGTTTCAGTATCAGTTATGACTTCGAAACAAATTGCAGCAAAATCCTGAGAAAAACCGATACGAATTGTAGCAAATTATCAATTATTTGGAGAATTGAGATTTGTGCAAACTCCAATATCTAGACATAAGGTGTGGTAATTTATAGTGGTAAAAAAATCCGAATTAAATTTTTTAAAAATTAAAATCCGGAATTAATAGTAATATTATGTTGTGATAGAAGCTTAATAATCATTAATAATATATGCCGAATTCTCTGGCATATTTTCAAATAAAGGTGTTGTGACCTCTTTCTCTCAGAAGACCAAATTGGAACATAATTGTTACAAAATATAGATATACGAACTTTGGAGACATTGTTTTTATTCTGCTGAAATATAGGTGATCCGTTTCAGTAACAGTTATAATTTCGAAATAAATTGCAGCAAAAACCCGAGCAAAACCGATACGAATTGCAGTAAATTATCATTAATTTGGAATATTGAGATTTCTTTTGAGCTCCAATACCCAGAGATAAAGTGCGGTAATTTATAGTGGTAAAAAAATCCGAATTAAATTTTTTTAAAATTAAAATTCAAAATCAATAATAATATTATGTTGTGATGGAAATTTAATAATCTTTAATAATATATGGCGAATTCTTTCGTTCATTTTTAAATAAAGGTATTGTGTCCTCTTTCCCTCAGAATTATGAATTGGAGAATAATTGTTACAAAATATAGGTATTAGCATGCGAAATTAGGAGACAGTTTTGAGCGACTAATACGTCACTTACAGCTAATGCACAAATACACAAAGAAATCGAGTACATATTTCAATGCTTGTTTTCTTTTTTCAGATCGATTGAAACTATAAAATCAAATCATTTATTATATTTCATTTATTCGAATTATTATGTTTTTGAATTATAAAGTTTAATACGGATGAAAAGATAGACTGACAAACAGATTTAATTGAAAGCTTGAAAAGAATGCCCTTAACGAGCTAAAACTGGGAACTAAATAAATTGCTCTATTTTTAAATTATTTATGTGTTCCAAAATACAAACCAATAGGTATGAATCAGGTTTAATTCATACCTATTATTTTATTCATAACTTATTTAATTTGGAACTGATCTGTATATTAAAAAAACCTCTGTACCCATTTTAATGTATCAAGCACTTCACATTTCATACTAGTCGTGTTGACTTACACTTGAGCATAAGGGTAGAGATACATCATTTGACTGGATTTCGTTCAAAATCTTATAAAAATCTGCAATTTCGGGGTCAAATCTGTATACCAAATTTTATTTGTCTAGTTGAGAACATTTTTGATTTCACGTATTCACAAATATACACATATAATTCCAAAAATAATTTTTTGAAGGGCCAGAAAAATCCAATTTGTTAACATTTCGAATTCGAAATTTTTAATATTAATAAAATTCTTATTAAAGCGCATGTGAGTAAATACTGGGTTATTATCTAATATTTGCTCACATAGAAAACAAAACTATTCCCATTACATATTAGAATTCGCAAGTTCTAACTCCTCTAACCTATTCCAGCTAGCACATTAGCACATTTACAGACTTTGTAGGTAAATGGAGTGAGGTTGTGAAATAGAATTTAGAATTTCGTGCTTGTAATCCATTCTAATATGCATCAAATCTTGGAGAAAATATATCAATGAAAAGCGTATTTTATGTTCATGAGCATATGAAGTGGGAATATGACGATTTAAAGTACCATCAAGACAGATTTATTATATATCGCATACTATTCTGCAATCAGAATTGTAGTTTTTTGCCTAGACTTGAACCTTATCGATCAAAATAAAGAATTACAAAAAGCGATCTTAGTCAAAATTACACGATAAAGCTGGGACTCCAAACATGTCATATTATATGAATGTAAGTGAAAGTCAAATGGAACTCTTTACTTATAGAAATTGAATGATAACCTCTTAAATGAATTCTGATTGAATTCATAAAAAATTAAGTTAAAAGTTAAATTAATAAGAATTATTTCATATATGTCCCAAGCATAAAATGAGGAAGAAATTATTAAGGTGGATTTAATAATTAGTTGGCGATTTTTTTAAACAAAAAATCGCCAAATCTTTTAAATTTAATAAAAGATATATTTATTTTTGTAAAAACTTTTAAATAAATAAAAACTATATTGAAATTTTTCTAATTTTTTACAAAATTATTGAAAATTGAGCAATTGCCTTACTAAATATCTCTTCGTAATGTAAAAAGGTAATTTTTTTTTCAAATGGAAAGTAATTTTTTCAATTTTATTTTTTGATGTAGTTTCTTTATGATCAGCTTACGAGTACAAAAGAAAATTAAACTAAAAATTGAGTAAAAAAATTAAATTATATGTTTTTAACATGATTCTTTTATTGTTTTACTAGCCGCCTTTGGCGACCAGCTGGTTCGCCATGAGTAAAGCGTTCTAAAATGTTCAATTAAATCACATATTCATTAGCCTTGAAGTAATTCCGGGCATTGATTGACCTGAAATTAATATTTTCTTTAAGATGATGGACGGAAAGTTCTAAAAGTACACCTTTGCCTAATAATATTCTTTAATTTTATAAATCAGTCAGTTTTAACCATCGGTTATGTTTCCAAAATATTAAAAAAAAAAGTTTGATGATGTTGCCAAAATATTAAATATGTTTTTTTAAAGAAAGCGAGAAAGGAAAAAAAAGTATTGAATTATAATGATACAGATATTGCAAACGATTACATAAACATGCCATTAAGTCGGGATTTCAATGCAATCCTGTCTAAGTTCAATCAGGTTTACCGTAAATAAAGAATATTTATTGAGTTAATGATAAAGATATTGCAAACGATTGTAAAAACCTTTGCTTTGCATTTATTTTTTAAAGAAAATATCACATTTTGTATTTCTTTTATTTTATCCAGTCAAGTGCTGAAAGTTGCATTTCTGTAGATTTATTTTGCGATGATAATTTTTTTTTATTTGAACTTCCGGCATTATTTTATTTTATCTAGTCACGTGCTAAAAAAACATGGTTACAATATTTCTTTAAAATTCGTTAAAAATATAAGCTTGAGTTATATGTTAAAACACTGATGCCATTAGAAAGCTAATTTTTTTTATCTTTAAATTGATGTTAAAATCATGTTTGTGCGATAATAATTTCGGAAGTTATAGCGGAAAAACGTCGAAATTTTGCTTAAATTTTAATTAATTCAAATTCTAATTAAAAATTAAAAAAAAGGGCTCCGAGGTGCACATTCCGGACCTCCAAGGTATATGTGTACCAAATTTGGTATCTGTACGTTCACCGCCTGGCCTGTAGAGCGCCAACACACGCACACACACACACACACACACACACACACATTGAGCTTTATTATAAGTATAGATTAAAAGGTTGAAAATATTTTTTTATAGAAATTCTAGAGGCCAAAGTAAAAACCATTAATGCGAAGGACACAAATATAAATAATTCGAACTTTTATCATATGAATAATATTTTTTTTCGTCTTGGATTAGTTTCCATATCGTTGTTGCATAATTTAGCAGTATTAAAACGTTTCGTACGTTGTTTTGAGTTGCTTGAATATTTAAAGTTTTCATTTTAAACACCTTGTTTTCGATAAAAAGAATTTTTTTCCTATATTTTCACTACCCTAATAAAAAGTGAATTTAAAAATAACTTGTTTATGTTTATCATTTTTAAAAATTTTTAGTCTTTAATATATTTCATAATTCGTCATCATAAATATTTTGAAATCTTGCAATTAATTTTGCTCATATTTACTGCAGCGTAGCCTATCTCATAAAAAACCAAAGCTAAATAAAATTAAACTATAAGTTAATAATTAAGTACAAAAATTTTAAAATTAATATATTATCATCACCAATATTCTGTCACATAGAATTTAAGAATTTCAGCAGGACTGCGAAATTTTTCTTCGAACCCAACGAAATTCAATTTAAATAAAAAGCAAGTAAAAATGTATCTAAATTATTTCAAATCAATTTTAATTTTTAAAAAAGTATCCACAATGCCCTTCGATTTTTGACATTCTTAAAAAAAATTACTGAAATTTTAATACATGTGTTTGGGGAGAGATATTTTTATTTTTTATCTTACAACTGTAAGTTCTATTGAATAATTTTTTATCCTTTTAAATAAATATATTGACATCAGTAAATTGATCCGCTTTTTTGCATGTAAAGAGTAAAGATTTTCTTTTATTAGTAGTTTTTACCATTTCAAGGACAAGAAAATCAAAACGACATTTCAATTGGAAAAACTGTCCTGTTGTCATCGTTGAATTTTAACAAAAACATGTGGTTTTCTTGCATTCTTTCACTCTATCAAATGTCAAGAATAGGAGTTAACTTTTCTCATTTTTTTGTTAAAAACTCGTATATAAAAATCCAGAGGAGACTTTCAAAACTAGTACACGGTTGCTAGTGTTTGAAAGATCTTTGGATACTAGCTGGTAAGTAATCCTTTACTTTCAAGAAAAGCATTTTCTGAACAAACAATACAATTAATTTTGTGTATTATTGCATGATCGTAATATGAATCATAGTGCTTTAGTTTAAACATGTTTAACCTTATGATATCAGCTGCGTTTCACGGACTGTTCATATTTGTTTGACGGTTAGAATAGAAATTCGACTCTTCTGATGTGCCAAAATCGAAATCAATCTGATACAGATTATATTTGCCTTTGATGGTAAAACATCCTCATTTCAGTGTGATATGCGTTATACTTTTTATCTGTCCACGGCTTGAAATAAGAAAGTCATATCAAAATAACTCAAATTCATGTTCAAAATATACTTTTTTCTAGCAAATAAAATCTGTAAAGTTCTGTACTGTAATGAACATTCTTCTTCCAAAAATAGATAATTTCAAAATACGTGAAATGAGAACTCTTTTATCTTTTAAAGATTTGTGACAAGAAAACGAATAAATAATGTCCATGGAAAAAATATGAAAAAAAAAGAAAACTAAGAATTTAAAAAAAAACTCTCAAACCGGGTATTCCTACCCACCCGAAGGCAACGGAAAAATCTAAATGACCAAACAGTCGCAACAGCAACACTGGCGGGAACTGTGGAGGAGACCTAAGGTCCATCACCAGCCAAGGTACAATCCTTCTCTAAGGAAGTACGTTACGTTATCAATGGGAGGCAGCCAACCACCATCTTTTTCTGTACCCACCAGAGGAGGGAACCAACCACCATGCTGAAAGCATCTCATCCTCAATTACGAAGTGTCCTTCCCGGGTGTCCATATTTATAAGTAAATGGAATGAAATGCATAGATCTTTTTAATATACTCGTAAAATAAAATGATGTATCATTTCATGTCTGTGAGTTGAAAGCAATGGGGCAGTATCGATAAAGAAACGGTCTCATCTTTCTCATCCCTAATTATGAGGTGCCCCCTCCCTCAATTTTAAGAATAAATTTAAAATTGAGGGATAGAATTTTTTAAAAATTAGTCCAGTTTTAAATGTTATGGAATAAATATTCTTAACTCTTTTATTGCTTAGCACTTGTTCTTTCCTACAAATAAAATTTTCTCAACATTCCATCAGGCAGGGTTTTTCTAATGTTAAAAAAGCTTTAAATAGTTTTTATGTTATATATAAAGCTATTAAATTAGTAAGTATTAACTAGTATTTTTAAAATTATCTTTAAAATTTTAAAGAAGGAAGTAGGAAAATTCTGAAGAGTCATCACATAGTAAATTAAATAAGAAAGTTCTTTTTAAATCATGTAGCCATCCACAAATGAAATCGAAATGCTATTTGATTCTCAAATACAATTTTCCCTATAACGAGAGGAATTCTCTAAGTGTTAATATTATATTCATAACGTCAAAATCGCAACCTTCATATAAATACAAATTTAAAAAATTTTGACTTTCCATGATAGCTACATAATGCTTAGAGTCCTCTCTCCAATAGAGAATAGAATTTCATTTAGAAACGTTAACGGAAATACCACTTCTTTCCATTGATTGATTTTGTTAAAAATTTGAGGCAGACCTCCTATTTTAATGACATAACACCGTGCCAAATTGTATTTATCTAGCTCTTTGCCTTTTTGACCTATAGTCTTTACAAGAAGGTGTGTAAAAAGACCGAAAGATAAATGATCTACCTTTTGGCTAAATTAGTCCAAAATTTTACAATCTTGATGCTTATTTAAGATATTAAAATGCATATCTCTAGCTTATTTATTTTTAGTCATGATATCCAGATTCACATGAGTGGAAAATGAGTGCTATATTAATTTAATGACATATTTCGTTCAAAATTTCATATAGATATTCATCCTGGTGATAAAATTATATGCTAAATTTTATCTATGTAAGCTTATAGAATTTTGTATTATATTATGCAATAAAAGCACAGCATTTCCTTTTACGAGCTTTGTCCAAAATTTGATAGATATCTATATTTTGTTTATGTAATATGTAGAAAATTGTATTCAATTAACTGTTTCTATTTCGGAACTAATGTACTTCAAATTTCGTAATTTCCTAAGTTTGACAAAGGGATAAATATCTACATTTATTTTGTGTAATATGTAGAAAATTGTATTCAATTAAGTATCTATTTTTGAACTAATGTACTTCAAATTTCGTAATTTCCTAAGTCTGACAAATAGATAGCCAGATATTTTCCGAAAATGGCTTATTTCTGATATCGCCAAAATTGATCAATTATCGAGGTCGGATATTTTGACGATTACAATTCTCTCTCTTCATATACATTGTTTACGAGAAAGCAGAAATCGGTTAAGGTCAGTTTTTCAAAGGCGACGCACAAGCATGGACTTAGTGAAGATATTGGATTCATAATTGATAAGCAGTAACATTCTTTCTGCTTTGTGGCTTTTTAACGGGAACTTCAGTAATTTGTCAGCGTGTGCTTAGCTGAGCGCAAAAAAAAATGTGACATTTGCCATGCCTCAGGTGATTTTAAACAAATGAATGTTTTTTAAATCTTTTGTTGGATCTTAAGTAGCTGTCTATCAAATATCAAAATTTCGAAAGCTTTACCTGAGAAACCCTCACACAGCGCTTGTCAACAACAAAACTTCACTCTGCTGACAAGGAGCAGATATTTAACATCACCAGTGTAATCAGTTGTATTATTGATAAAATATTGCATATAATAATTTTTATATGAAATTCATTATATATATTTACAAGAGTTTTAAATAAGACATGTTTTAAAGAAATTTTATGTCTGAAATTTTCTTAGGTAGGAAAAGATGGCTCGCCAAATGAAATTTGCAGTATTTCTGGTGTTAGTCGCAGTGGTTGCATGTGATGCTTGCAAATACTTGAAGTTTTCACCGATTCATAGTTATTGCCTGCCACCCAATCCAACCTGCAAACTACTGGACACCAGAGTGACCCGAGCAGACAAAGAGCTGGTCGTCAGACTGCATAATGAATACAGAGAAAAGGTGGCCACTGGACGAGAAACTGAAGCTGGAGGTTTGCCAAGTGCTGCCAACATGATGGAAATGGTAAGTAATTGATATTTCCTTATCGATAAATTATAATTTGTGAACAGAACAATTTTAATACAAAATGTTTTTGTTAATGCAAACCTGTGTCTTGCCTCTCATAATAATGTGTAAAATAAAATGCGCTTTTAATAAAATTTTGAAAATTATATCTTATGTTATTTTAATTAATAAATATTCTATTATAAATTAAAAATTATTATATATAGAGGTTACCTAAAATAATGTAAAACTCATACAAATAGAAGTATTTTACTAATATGGAAGTGTCTAATATGATATGGTAGCACCTTTGGCCGCTTGAATTATCTTTGAAATAGACATATACAAATTCTTTATGTATTTTTATATAAAATATAGGAACACAAATTTAAAAGAAGTGGCAATTAATGATTTAAAGTATATTTCAAATAATATTTCTCTAAAATTAAAAATAAATTAATTGATATCGAGTTAAATTTGATCATTTCAAATCCATTTAATCAAGATTTCAATTTTTTTTTTTTTTTTTTTTTTTTTTTTTGTGTGGGGGGACGGACTGGCTGCCGTGGCTCAGAAGCATGCTGAACAATGCAAATTCAAACATGACTGCTACAAATGTCGACAAGTTGGTAAGGAACATTCCTTTCTTGAAAGACGATTTATTAAATTTCTAATTGATTAAGTTCAGGAACCCGCTGTCAACATCAATATATCAGTAAAATTTAATATCGCCAATATGCTTGCTTTAAAATTTCGACAGATAAATTCCTTAGTTACTTAAACTATTTAGATTAATTTCGTTTCCACGTCATTACGAACAATACACATGCTAGGAATAAATTTGTCTAAATTGTATGTTGTATTAATAAAGATAAAGATTTATTTGTATTAATATTTGTATTTTCAAAAATGTAACTATTTTAAAGCCTTATCATTCCAATGTAATTATTCAATTTATAGCTATATTCACAAGTAGGTTGGAAGTTTTAAGAATTTTGTGGAATTTCTATTTGGAACAAATATTTTACGTATATTTTTTACATAAGATTCCAATTCTATAGGTATAAGGATACAGGAGAATATAGTTACCTCGGGTGCCACTAATTTAACAAGATGAGGTTTTTTTTAATTTAATGGGAAGAGAGTATGTCATTAACTTAAGCCTTAATGTTCAATTATTTATTACAACTTAATATAATTCTGAATATAAAGAAATCTAAAACGAAAAAAGGCGTAAAAATTTTAATTTTTTTAAAGCTTACAATATTCTCTCTTTGTATATTCTATATATAAGAAAGAATACCAGAAAAGATGAACTAAATTCATTTTAGTTTAATAAAGGAACAGTAAAATAGTAATAATACTCAGAGAGTTATAAATCTTTTTTGTTGTTGTTGCCACATCATTTAAATATTTCGAATCCCCTGTTCAAATTCTGACGAATTCTTGTCATCATTGCATGAGCAAAAACATAAAATTTAAATGTCAAAATGACATGTTCTATAGAGTGCATCATCTTTGTCCTTTTTGACTATGACATAGGTGAATCGATTGATGGCAGATGTGCTTAGTCGCTTGCTTTTACCTCATTAACTAGTTCTATCTACGCTCAAGTGTAAAAAATAGTTGCAATATCCTAAGCTTTATTTCAGAGAGAGGTTGTATTTGGCGCATTAAGAAACTTTGTTTGATTCACGCCCTTTTGTAATCAATCAATGTCAGTACGAAAGTGATATTCTACGTCCCTGTAAGGAACGAAGTTTTAAAATCGATATTTTATGTAAACAATTATTTTTAGTAATTATTTTCCAGATTAAATCTTCCTTGCAAATAATATCAAAGATCTCAAATATATCTTCTAATGCTATGATCATTCTAATAGTAATTTCTAATCAAAGACATAAGCATATTTAATTCTTTACCGATGAAATGTTAAAAACTAATTTAAATTTTAAAAATCTAACATTGGAATCTTACATTATGTTCATGCGGACTTTAAATCTTCATCTTTCCAAAAACCACTAGAAAATCCACGTGTTTTTACATATGAAAATAAATAAAAAAGAATTTTTAAATCAATTCCTACTTAGATCAACAAAGAAAAATTTTGTTAAATTTAAAAAAAATAAAATTACAATTCATATAAATATATAGATACATATGACTGAGTCACAATAAAAAAAAAATTCCCAGCGATCTATAAGCTTTACCACTGACGGTATTTATTCCTAAATTCATATCCTGCTAAATATTTTATATAGGAAAAAATTATCCCATATAAAACAATCTATACTTATAATAAAGCTCAATGTGTGTGTGTGTGTGTGTGTGTGTTGGTGCTCTACAGGCCAGACCGTTGGACCTACAGCTATCAAATTTGGTACATGTATAACTTGGAGGTCGGAAATGTGCACCTCGGAGCCCTTTTTTTGAATGTTTAATTAGAATTTGAATTAATTAAAATTTAAGCAAAATTTCGACGTTTTTCCGCTATAGCTTCCGAAATTATTATCGCACAAACATGATTTTAACATCCATTTAAAGATAAAAAAATTAGCTTTCTAATGGTATCAGTGTTTTAACATATAACTCAAGCTTATATTTTTAAAGAATTTTTAAAGAAATATTTTAACCGTTTTTTTAGCACGTGACTGGATAAAATAAAATAAAACAATGCCGGAAATTCAAATAAAAAAAAACAACTATCATCGCAAATCAAATCTAAAGAAATACAATTTTCAGCACGTGACTGGATAAAATAACATAAATATAAAATGTGATATCTTCTAAAAAAATAAATGCAAGGCAAAGGATTATAAGAAATCGTTTGCAATATTTATATCATTAATTCAATAAATTATCTTTATTTACGGTAAACCTGATTGAATTTAGACAGGGTATGCATTGAAATCCCGATTTAATGGCATATTTCTATAATCGTTTGCAATATCTGTATCATTAATTCAATAATTTTTTCCTTTTTTCGCTTTCTTTAAAAAACATATTTAACATTTTGGCAATATCACCGGAAAAAACATTTTTAATATTTTGGAAGCATAATCGATAAATTATTAGAGCATTAAACTCAAAAAGTTTTTCCGAATAAAGTTACCGACTCTTTAACAACTAATAACTGAATCTTTTAACTTAAACTATTTCTTAAATTTTGTCTAAAAAATATATGATTTAATTGGAAATTTTAGAACGCATTACTCATGGCGAACCAGCTGGTCGCCAAAGGCGGCTAGTATTTAATAAATTTATCAAAAAATTATTGATTTTCGCAAAAACCAAACGCATCCTTCCCCATCACGTAAAAAATGCTGAAATGTTTGCATTTTAAAGATTAGGCAACTGCCTGTCGATATCAATTTTGATTACAAACTGCTAAAACTCTTACTTAAAGTATGAAAAATTGATTAAATTTAATTAAGTAATTAATATTTTAAGAAACTGTATTACCATCAAGTATCATCCACTACAAGTTTTAAAAAATGTGTTTGAACTTGAGTGGATGAATAAAAAGTATTTTATTAAAGAATGAAATCTGAACTTTATATATATATATATATATATATACAAGGTGGCCAGAAATAAAACACCCCTACTCT
>JAPMOQ010052972.1:770194-854759 GCA_026543055.1 Argiope trifasciata | reverse complement strand
TTCTTCTTGCATACAGCCGACCACCCCACCACCACTGAACGTAGCAGCATCGACAGGATTTGTTGTGGTCGACAGAGTACATGAACTGTTCATATTTTCCAAAGTAGAACCAAATGAGACGTTCAAGAAATACTGCTCACAGTGACTAGAAATCTTTGGAAACAACTGCTGAAATTCTAAACAAAAACATAAAAATGTTTCACCCTAGCAGTTGGCAGTTACTTCGCTTTACGGAAAAGGTCAACATTAAAAGATGTTCACCTTACGAGAATCAAGTAATCCCAGCAAAGGAAGAAACGTCATCTGAGAAAAGTCTTCTAGCTGAATTTCGATTTATTTTCAGACTTTTCTTCGCATTCGGCGTGGAGATCGAGAGTTTCACAGAATACAAAAGTCGTTACCATGTGTTGATAAAAGCAATTCATTTGATTTGGAAATATTTTCTTCATGCTGTTTTAGGAGTTAGATGCGTTATGCAGACAATGTGGTTGATCCTCTTGTCTGACCGAAGAATGGGAATCACGCGTTTGGTTTTTACTTTTTCATTTACACTAGTTTATTTATCGATTCATCGAAGCCGCACGACCATGTTAAATATTATCAAAGGCATAAGCCAAGCGTATCACGTGATACCTGGCAAAAAGTACAGAACAAAGAAGAATTCTTTCGTTATATATTTTGTTATTCTATTGAATACAACTATCCTCTGTTGCTTCTCACTTAATTTACGAACACACGATGAAGTTCGGGTCCATGAAACAATGATTTGCCGTATGCCTTTCATAGCGGACTTTTTAAATCTCTCTTATCATAATTGCTTGCTACTTTTTGGATTCTTTGATTTATTATTTTATCTTTCAACGTGCACAGTCATGGTTCTTTATCTTTTCTATTACGGTCTTACCTGTATTTTTATCCGCAAAGATTTCAAGTACGTTTGTGATGAAATTGCTAGAAACCATATAAAAGAAGACGCCAACAAGCTGTTGCGGATTTACAACCAAACTCTGGAAACTGTGGCCAGTTTGGAAAAGAATTTTACGTTTTCAGTATCTATTTCAGTCATCTTGGCGATGTCTACTCTCTTTTGGGCCGGCTATAAGTTAGCATTTGCTACAAATCTCAGTTTTGAATATGCTTTAGGGTTAGTTTATAAAGCGTTTTTCACTGGTTTTCTTGTGAATGTAGTGTTGATTTCGGGCACACTTACAAATGAAATGATTCAAAAAGCTAAAACCTCTGTACAATGCCTGCTCTATTGCGCCTCTGGAAACTATAAAGACATTAAATTTTCTTTGAGAAAAGATTTACTGATCAATAGAAATTTGACTTTATGGAATTTTTATATTTTTAATAGGCCTTTCATGTTATTATGTTTTGATTGTCTGATAAATTATGGAATTTTGCTTGCTACTCTAGGAAAAGAAAAATAAAGCTCCCAGAAAATCTCTTAGCACGTATTGCAAATCTTCTAAATCACCAAAATTGTTATTGTTCAGGGACTTTAAACAAGTGTTTTTCACCTGAATGATAGATCACTTAGTTTTACATTCGTTATATAAAATTATCTACAATTTCTTACGATATCATCACAGCTGGTCCACCTACCATACTAATGAAACCATAGAATTTAAGAAGAAAAATAAAATATACCTTGCATGATACAATTTATAATAAGCATAAAAAAAGAGTTTGGTCAGCTATTTAAGGAAAATCTGTTTTAATTTTGTTTTTAAATGTGATAAATTCCAAAAATATCTATTTCAAAATTGAAATAATTTTCTTATAGCTAATTATTTCTGAAGAAAAGAAGTCATGTCTACTTCAAAACTGAAATAATTTACTTTTAGATAATTATTTTTGTGAAGAAAAGAAGTCATGTCTGCTTATAAACTGAAATAATTTACTTATAGTTAATTATTTCTGTGAAGAAAAGAAGTCCTGTCTACTTCAAAACTGAAACAATTTACTTATAGCTAATTATTTCTGTGAAGAAACGGAATTATGTCTACTTCAAAACTGAAATAATTTTCTTATAGCTAATTATTTCTGGGAAGAAAAGAAGTCATGTCTACTTCGAAACTGTAATAATTTACTTATAGCTTTTTCTATTCTATTTCAGGAACCTCTTTATTTCTTAAGTTAATACAATCAGTGCTTATTTGGCACGTCTGGTTTTAAAAAAGTTTTGCATTTTATTATGAATCTTAATTAGTGTCACTCAAAATCTAAACTTATATAATTATTCTATTTTTTGCGAACATTTTTTAATATGCATTGATTTCCCACGATGGATTTAATATTTTGACTTCTCAAAAACCTCATCTCTTGCTACCTAACTGATCACTGAAATGACTTTTCACAATTATACGTTTGCAAAATATTTCGGCTTCTCACCAGTCATATCTATTAAATGCCTAACGGATCAGTGAATTACTATCCGCAGTGTGAAGTTGCAGAATGTTTTGAGTACTCACCAAACATGTCTATTGAATACCTAACTGATCACTGAAATGACTTTTCACAATGTTAATTACTGCAGGGGTTTAACTATTACATTTCACTGACGCTTTTGTAGTTTAATATTTTCTGTATTAGTGTATGCATTAGTGTATTATTCTGTATTAGTGTAAATGCTTTATTCGGTATTCCTCAAAACAATTTATAGTATATCATAGTTTTTGTGTTTGTTTTTGCCTCTTATTTAATTCTGGTAAACATTTACAAAGAATTCTCATAAAAATAGCATAGATGCATAGATTTCTTCAGAATTTCAGTACCGTGTAGTTACAAAATAATCTCTGAAGTAATTAAGTTTAAAAACATTTCCTTTCTTAGTTCCTTCATAGGCTTTGGTGTTAATGAGTCTTTATCTTTTTAAGCTCTTAACATTTGCAATTCTATGTTCTTTGAAAAATCTTACTTGTTTCTGTTTTTCAAATTAGCTTTAAAGTCTGTTGTAAAATCACACTGTATAAAATACTAATTACAAGTGAATTAAATATTCCAAATATATTTGACATGTTTACTATAAGTATATGTAGCAGCAGTACCGCTGACTCTCTGAAATTGTTTAGCAATGTTAACCAAACTCTTTAGATTATTAACTCCCAACTTTTTTTTACACTGCAGATTATCTGATATGTAAAAAAATGAGGTATACTAACTAAATGTGCGGGTAAATAAATAAAACTAATGTCAGAAATCGACAAATCTAACTATAAATGATTGTAAATATTAAACTATAAATGGATTGTAAATAAACTTTATTTAAAATCTCAATAAAGCTTTTTCTTTACAAATAACAAGTTTCTTTAAACATGTTATTTGTAAAGAAAAATCTTTATTGTGATTTTTTTTAAATGTCAAAACATGCGAAATTTCTAAATCATTTGATCAAAATTATAACAAGGAAACCTAATGATATTTTTTAGTATTTGGCTTTCGGTATATGTATTAAATAATATAGATTGACAATATCTGGATTAGAACTCATTAGTTTCGACTTCAAATCACCAAATATTTTTTTGGTACATGTTTGAAAATTTTAACAAACAGAATTCGATTTTTATTGACCAACTAGCTAGTTCTCATCGCGTTGCTGCAGAAGAAATAATTTCAGAAATATCGTTTGAAATTTCAAATAACTGTCTTGTTTAATGAGGAATGACAGAAGGAATAATATTTATTTTCGCATCGGAAATGCATACATTCATTGAAATGGAGGGATATAGAAAGGAGAAGCGTGAATAATATGAATTCTATTTTTTTAACTTTATTACTCAAGACTTCAGGGTAGACAATATTTGTTTATTTTTTTATCTTCGGTAGAAACAAATAAGTGCAAGTAATAAGTATTCAAAGTTTCATCGCAATCGGATGAGAATTATGAGTGCGCATTGGAGACATACAGACAAACATTCCTTTTTATTTATATAGATAACTCCAATCCCTTTTTTCCCAATATTTATCTTCCACCGAAATTCTGTATAAGTTACGACAATCTAGAATGTAGTACTTCCAGTAGAAATAATTTTAAAATGTAATAATTTTCCAGGGGTTTAATGCGTTGTAATTAAATGTGATCGAACTTCATTGAATAATAATGATAACATCTCAGGTTGTATATGATTAGATTATGGTCTGTATAACATGCAAAATACGATAATTTATTTAGAATTAGAACAATTCTACCGAGTTTTCAATCTTTTACAATTTAGTTAATTATAATGTACTAGCGGGTATCCGGTACGTTGCTGCCGCAGAAGAAATAAGTTTGGAAATATAGTTTGAAGTTTAAAACGACTGTTTTGCTTAATTAAGGAATGATGGAAAGAATGACATTTATTTCCGAATAAAAGAACAATACTTATTTTATTCGGAAATGAATAGATTCAATGATATTGAAATGTATATAAAGGAAAAGCGCAAATAATATTCAGTCTATTTTTTTAACTTTATTACTCAAGACTTTAGGGTTTGAATTTTTTTTCCATCATCAACAGAAACAAATAAGTGCAAGTAATAAATATTCAAAGTTTCATCGCAATCGGATGAGCTGTACGGCAGCGCATAAGAGACATACAACAAATATTCGTTTTTATTTAAACATCTATCTATACTTATAATAAAGCTCAATGTGTGTGTGTGTGTGTGTTGGCGCTCTACAGGCCAGACCGTTGGACCTACAGCTACCAAATTTGGCGCATGTATACCTTGGAGATCGGGAATGTGCACCTCGGAGCCCTTTTTTCGAATTTTTTATTAGAATCTGAATTAATTAAAATTTAAGCGAAATTTCGACGATTTTCCGCTGTAACTTCCGAAAATATTATCGCACAAACATGATATTTACATCAAGTTAAAGATTAAAAAATTAGCTTTCTAAGGGTATCAGTGTTTTAATGTATAACTTAAGCTACTATTTTTAACGAATTTTTAAAGAAATATTTTAACCATGTTTTTTTATCACGTGACTGGATAAAATAAAAGAAAACAATGCCGGAAGTTCAAATAAAAAAAAAAAAACCTATCATCGCAAATAAATCTAAAGAAATACAACTTTTAGCATGTGACTGGATAAAATAAAAGAAATATAAAATGTGATACTTTCTAAAAAAATAAATGCAAAGCAAAGGTTTCTATAATCGCTTGCAATATCTAAATCATTAATTCAATAAATCTTTATTTACGGTAAACCTGTTTGAATTTAGACAGTATATGCATTTAAATCCAGACTTAATGGCATATTTCTATAATCGTTTGCAATATCTGTATCATTAATTCTATATTTTTTTCCATTAGAAAATGTGATAGTTTCTAAAAATATAAATGCAAAGCCAAGGTTTCTATAATCGTTTGCAACATTTAAATCATTTATTGAATAATTTTTTTTTCCCTTTCTTAAAAAAATATTTAATATTTTGGCAACATCACAGAAAAAAATTTTTAGGACACATTACTCGTGGCGAACCAGCTGGTCGCCAAAGGCGGCTAGTAGATAATATAATTTAAATATGCTTATAACTATCCCGTAATTGCAAGAAATACGTATTCGAAGTTTCATCGCAATCGGATGAGAGGTACGGCAGCGCATAAGTGAAATGCAGACAAACATTCATTTTTATTTACATAGATTAATTTTTATAAAATTTAAAATTTATACTGCTATAAATATTACTCTTTTATATAATACATTTTAATTATAATTTAATTAAATTTTTATGGCTTAGCTTTTAGAATTTTATTTTCATTCAGTAGTTGTATCTATCTTACAAAAATTGTGGAATAATTTGCTATCATTAAGTTAAATATTTTGTTTAACTAAAGATAGAAAGTATTTAAATTAATGTAGAAAGGGATAAAGAGTTTCAGATATCAGAGAAACATTCTATGCCCTTAAAAATGCCTCAAACACAATTGTAAAAATTTAAATTATTTGAAAAAAGTAAATGCAAATATGACTTATTTTTAAAATTTGTACTTGTAAAATTATGTACAAGATTGGATTGGATTTTAAAAGAAAATACATAATAGAACATAAACGAAAGATTCATCTCTAATTTTAAAACATAAAAATTAATTACATTTACTTGTAAAATCCATTTCAGAACAATATATAGTCTTTTCTTTAATTTTTATTTTAAAAAAAAGAAAATCCTTCTTCTTAAATCATTCATCTGAAATAGATTTAAAATTAATAATTGTTTAATTTGTTGACATCATTATCATGACAATAATGATCATTAGGAATCTGCTGACAACCAATCCCGTTTCCGCTTAGTTTGACGTAATAGTGACGTCAAATAATGTTATAATGCGATGGAGAAATGCAATAAGCTCTGTTAATCAATCAATCCGCTTCTAAAGAAAAAAAAATTCATTTTCTACACAATTTACTTTTAAGAATGTAATCTTCATTTCTTAATCTTTATTATTTGTATGATTCATTTAAGAATGTAATCATACAGATACTTCACATAATAAATAAAATTCATAAAATAGTAATTTGCTTTCATTATTTAATATAGCTTTGGCAAGGACAAATAATTTTATAAGAATATTATGCATAATAATTATTTTAAAAAATTTATTGATTTTTTTTCTTTATTTTTGTTTAGTACTTAAATATAAAATTGATTTAAAATTTTGATGTTTCTTATAATGAACTATGTATGAAATGTTGTAAAGAGGAATTTTATTTCAGTGAATTGTTTTCGCATTGGGCTCTGAAAGTTTGAAATATCACTTTAAGAAATCCAAAAAAAGAGTCACTTCTCGATCTCATTAATATAAAACATGCGTTTAAAATAGGTTCAGTTATTTTCAAATAATATTATCATCAATGTCTCTTAAATTTACCTACTTTCAATTCGGATGTTGATTGCGTCATAGTTACTAATAATTCTATTTGATAATTTATGACTTTATTTTGAAAATATATTTAAAAAGATTAAATAAGCATTTTAATTAAAAGTTAATATTATGACTGTTGACAAAATATCCACATAAATAAATGCAATGTCTTATTTCTAAACGGTTAGATAGGTTTTTAGCTCCAACTTGGAAAGTACTGAAAAATATATTGACTTTTGACTCTGTAATTCTTTAGTAAGACATTTATTGACAGGGACAACACAAAATGAGATTTTTTTACATGTTATTTAAAGCGTTTCTTCGACGGTATCTACATCTAGAAGTTCGGAAATCAGTATGCAAATATTGGAAGGAACTGTATTTCGATACACACACAAAAAAAATAAATAAATAAAAAGACCCTTCTTGTATACAGCCGACCACCTCGCCAACACTGAACGTAGCAATATTGACAGGATGTGTTAAAGTCGACTGCTGAATAAGTATTGCCCAATCTTACATGGACCGATCAGTCAAACTAACATTCCTTTCGGGGTAGTAAATGGCTGTCTTTCTCCCCATCTGCACTCTCTCAAACAGGTGCAATGAAACTATCCATCTTTGACATCATATCCTTCAACGTTTTGAGATTTCCTGGTACCATCAGTACTGTACTGAAATCATCATTGACAATCTTCAGGTTTTTCCTTAACTCGGAGATCTCCATACATTCCATTAAATGGTGGCAAACCCCACCAATTTCTCCACAAATGCGTTTATTTTCTTGCGCTCTTCCATATCTTTGGAAATATGCAGGAAATCTCAAATGTCCAGATATTATTTGGATTATAAGAGGATGGTACCTTCTTATTTTAATTTCCGGATTTGGAGTAAAGTCGAATGTTACTCATCCTTTTTTGGACATATACCATCTATCAAACCATTGTAGTTTTATTTCTTCTTTCAATTTCCCTTTTAAGACACCACTTTATTTGGGGGCAATGATATAAATTAAAAGACCCATTTGAATTTAGGAATTTAAATCTTGTGCAATTTAGTGCTCAGAAATAATTTGCTGAAATATATAATATTTTATTTAGATGATTTGAAATCATTATAGTTCATCAATTAATTTACTCTAATCATGAAAATCCGGACAACACAAATTGAAATTATAATTAAACATCAAAGTAACGAAAGGTAAATAAATTGTAACTAAAGGTAATTACAATTTCTCTTTTGTAACTAAACTAACCTCATTTCATGTTTGTTTCGATTTTTCCTTCCTATTTGTCTGTCCATGAAATCAAAACACGTTTGCACTGAAATTTATTTCTTAGGTAGTGTGACCGTGAAAAGAAGGTTTTATAAATATTTGATTATAGAAATCTTTTTGTAGCAGTTACATAACTTTTATCTTCTCTTTTGGATACTAGATGGCGATGTCTGATAGGCTATCCCATATGCCATCCCATAATGCATTGCGCATTGCGAGTGTAGAGAGAATGAGATGCGATACTGTACTGTTATGCTGCGCGCTTGAATGTCTTGTCTTTGTGTTTGTTCGGTGTGTGAAAGTGGTTATTAAAGAAATGTTCCTGAAAACATAAGTCCTGTTGCTTCCTGCACAGATCAGAATAATCTACATTCCACCACATTTTAATAAAGCATATCAAGTAAAAAGATTTTTCAACAGATGTTATGCAATTTTTTTCAATTATTTTTTTATCTCAGAATTTTTAATGAATGAAATTATACTTTACGATTATCTTAATCGAGCTATTTATTACATAAATGTAAAAAAAAATCAAATTTAATATTTAAACTAAATTTAGATGTTAATGGGTTAATTAAATTATATTGATCATGAACATAAAAAGGATCTTTTACACACAACAAACTTCTCTAGTTCTTAAATGCCTTTGATTTTCTATAAGTAATATATTCTCCTGAAATTTATTATACTCTATATATATTATGATTTTATATATATTTATATTATTCATTTATTTATATACTATATGCTATTATTTATTTATATTATGCATTTATTATGCGATATGCTATTATTTATTTTATTATTTTATTTATATTATGCTTTTGGTTTACAACTATTATTTATCTGAGCTCTAATGCATGACTTTGCAACTATTGTCCAGATCGGTTCCAAGTGGGTCAGAACATCTACATGGGATTCACTTCTTCAATGCCCACAGACTCGAGCTGGGAAACGATGGTCAAAGCCTTTTATGATGAGGTCAAACAGTTCAAGAGAGAATACATTAAGCCTTTTGTTTTCGGATCCTATGGACATTTCACTCAAGTAAGTGGAACTATTTTGGAAACATTAACCCCTTCGCCTACACGAACGTATTTGACACGTGCATCGACTTATTGAAGTTTTTGCATATAAATAGGCAATTAAGTTAGGGTATTAAGTAATTTAAAACGTAAAAAATCATTTAGAAGTAATTCAATATCTCAAGTGTTGTTTTTTTTTTTTTTGCATTATTATAAGGATTGAAATAACAAGAAATGTCCTATATAAAAAGTATTATTTAATTATTAAAGGTCCGTATTAATTATTCAGTATTATTATAATTATTAAAGGTCCGTATTAATTATTCAATATAATTATAATTATTAAAGTATAATTAAAGGTCAGGTAATATCGAAGGTCAAGAGGTTAATGGTTATATCTGATATATTATAGAGAAGCATATTTAAACTGCTATTAAAAAGTGTGTTTTGGCTTGTTATTTATCCTTCCATATTCATTTCAACATTAAAAATTTATAGTGTCATAGACACTCGATAGGATATTCTTGTACTCTTGAGCATATATATATATTTTTCTTTTTGATCTAAAAGAAGTTGTATTATTTATTTCATTACTCAAAATTTTGATTAGTATAGTGTTCAGATATATGAATTACGCTAAAATACAGTCGAAAGATATTTGTAATTATTAGACTTGGCATAATGATAAAATCAATGCTTTGCACAATGTTATAAATGTAAGCTATCACTCTCTATAATATCCGTGATTATTATAGTTACCTTCCTAGAGATTATTACTGTCATTCTTAGAATCTGTACATTTAAGCTTACCGTGATCCAATACAGAAGTTTAGTTATATTAACGTCCCGTTGTAAAGCAACACTAGGGCTATTTTTGGACGGACCTCATCATTTTTAACCACGGTCAGATGAAGAGGACGACGCCTAAACTGGCACCCTCCTCTCCACACCACACCAAGGCAGCGGGAGGGGACGTTTGGCCTGACAGATTTAACATTCAAGAGACCCCCTCACACGACGGTTCTTCGGTGGAATCGAGTCTCAAACCTGAAATACTCCGATTCCGAAGCCTTGCCACCAGGCCACCGCTGTCGATCCAATGCGGAAATGTACACACTTTTTGATGAATAAATCAAAATAATAACGCGCCATCATATTTTATTGTGAACCTCAATAAAGTTTTTTAAAAATATTATTTAAAGACTTTCTTAAATACTAATACAATGTGTGAAGTTTTTACTACATTTCTAAAAAAACTCGAACCTTAATATACTGACTAAACTATTATCTTAGAATGATCAGATAGAATTTCTAAATTAGCCGCATCTATTTAATAGATGGTATTTTGCTTTAACAATGGTCAAGTGTATTAAACCTTTAGCTCTGTATCCCTCGATTTCCATGGGCAACGTAGAAATTTATGATTTCATTTCGGCTTTTCACATTTCGTTCAGATCAGAGTTAACAGATAGCGTTAGTTTCTCAAGCTTCTGGAATGTAAACAAGCATGTTTTGCAGCATTTTGCACGATATTTTCAAAGATGCCTGGCAAGAAACGTTTCGCAATTTTTGAACCTATTTTGATAAGATAATGACGCAGTTAGAAGGCTCTCGTCCAGGAAAGTAAATTACTGCTATACATTGATTAAACTGAATTAAACGATTGTCTCATTTTGGATAAATGTTTCCGTATCGCTTGAATTAAGAGAAGATATTCCCGCATTGAAACGAAGCATTGCCGAGTCTGCATAGATGAATGGTTATGACTCATAGTCAGGAGATCATGTGTTTGAATCTCGGTAGACTTAAAATTTGTTTAAGTATTTTCCCTTTATTTCGTGTTCCAGAAGATTCTGGGCCTTTCTTCAATTTACAAGATAAGTGCCCTGGACTTTTCTTACTGTCTCCAGCAAGGTATTCCGGAACTTTCCCTACTTGCATAAAAGCTGAAGATCTCTCAGTCACTGTGTTCTTAGTTCAAAGTTGAGTTGATAATTTGATTTAACCCTCTTCCTGTGTCCTCTTGAGTTCCATCGACGTGACAATATATTATTTCTTTTTTAGCTTTAGTTCTTGATTCAGTCAATTGTTAATTAACGAAATTAGAACCACAGTCAATGATTATTACTGTCAGGTGTCTTTAAATCAAATAAAAAAGACACTTGGGACAATTTTCGTTGAAACGTAAAAGCATTTGAGCCATGGCCAAGAAAGGAGAAACAGAGGTCGAAAATTTCCCTGATGATTTAAAGTACTTCAGATTAATTTCCGACCTCTATTCTACCACCCTTTTTAAATCGAAATTCATAGTTCATGTCAAAGCTTACATTCGTAATAAAAAGTGACACCTATGCGTCACCTTTCGTACAGTTACAAATATCGTGTAGCGAATTGGATTGAGTGGGAATCGAACCTGGGACCTTTTGGTTCTTAGCCACGTAACATAATCATTCAACTAAAGTGATCACTAGTGTCTACTTGTTACTGGCTTATTAAGATACCACTACAATACTCCCCTCACCAATGAGTCTGCGAAGAGAGGAACGATTTTTAGCTCCAAGCCTTGTTTTCTTTTTGGTGAGCGTGTGAGTTGCTTCTATGTCAAGTGAGTCTGACGACTTTAGTTACTGCATCAAGTGATCACTTTTGTCTAGCGGATATGTTACGCTGCCAAAAATCGTAAGTTCGCGATTTCAATCCTTGGCCGAATTCATTCCCCACATTGGCGCGACATCACAAATACAACCCACCACTATTTTTCCTTATTAAAACTTCATGATATCTTTATAGTTTTTCCTTTCCTTTTCAGGTGGTCTGGGCGACCAGCTGGCGCATTGGATGCGGTAGATCCGTATACAAAGAAGGAGAATGGTACAGGACATTCCTCGTTTGCAACTACGGACCAGCGTAAGATTCACTTTTGAATTCGAGTGTTTATTTGTTTCTTGATATTTATGTGGTGACATCTTAATAAGCCAGTAACAGTCACTAGACATTAGCGTTCGCTTTTGTCGAATGTATAAGTTACTGGACTTCAAACCCAAACATCGCAGGTTCGATCCTTGTTGGAAATCAACCTACGCATTGGCACAATTCCCACCACGTTTACATTTTTTAATTAACATTTAATTATGTTACATATTTTATCATAGATTTCACTTGTAGTCATCTCATGTATAGGAACCAAAACTGGTTGTACTGGTAGAAATAGTAAGAAGCGGATTTTTTTTTTTTTTTTTTTTTTTTTTTAATAAATACATTGATAATCGCTGATTCAACAATTCGTTTGTTACTGATCAAATTCAATAGATGAACGGAAAAGTCTTAAGATCAGAGTCATATGGATTTTAGCTTGAATCACATTTTGATAGAGTGCCCATCTTTTAACGCCTCTCGTTCACACTATTTTAAGTCATCGCTATTAACTTCGAGAGATCTGGTGGGTGAGAAACACCACCCAAATATTTTTAAATTTTTTAAAAACGTTGGCTTTTATCATTGTATTTAGCTCTTTTCGGCTTCATGTTTGACCTTTTAACCAGCTTTATTGATTCACTTTTATCTTAGGCCGTGGTAGCGGGGTTGGTAGAGCGCCAGTCTCGTAACCGAAAGGTCGTGGGTTCTGTCCTCGTCTCGGCCAAAGACCGCCGTGTTGGCTCATGGCAGTTGGGGCACATTAAATAGGTCGTGACTGCGAAGTCCTCCAAGTTCCCATCACAAATGATACCTCTGAGGGTACTGAATCAGGGAGGAGTCGGTTTCTGATTCGGATCTAAATTCTGACTTGCGGATGGATGAATGAATTCGACCGCCCCCTAAAACGGGTTGTGTCGTGTGTGTTCGAGCAAAGTCGTCCTTTCACCCTAACGGTACTCGTTAAGAACGAAAGGCGCACACCTCTTCCTTCATTCGAAAGAGTCCCACTTATTCGTGCTTGGTATGACCAAGTGACATTAGACCCACCACTTTTATCTTGCAACAGCGTTTCACTTAAATATATTTCATACCGTACATATTTCACATATTTAAAAAAATCATTCAATTTTAAAGTTGTTAGCTTCTTTTATGTATAAGCATGTGCTTTTGAAATTTACTTTCTAACTCCACCATTTGCTTGGCGCAGAATGGCCACATATGGCTCTTGCGCCAAAAAAAAAAGCCAAACAAAAAAAACTAAAAGCCAGAGAAAAAAACTAAAATTTCATAAAGAAAAAGGATCAATTGATTTCAGATTTCATCTTAAATGAACTAACCCTTACCCCATACCTTCTTCATTTGAGTTTAATAACGACTCAGATCAGTCATTGTCAGTTTCAAAATAAGCAGACGTGGTGAATCATGCCTTAAAAATCTTCTAAAGTAATAGGATCAACTTCTCAGCCTCAAACAGCTGGAAGATTCGGATGCGTTGAAAATTTTTCAACAGTTTATTAATTTATTGTTTAGGGATATTATTAAAATATTGGATATTATTTAAAAATAATAAAGAAGGATATTATTAAAAATAATAACCTTTTTCTTACCAGTTAAGCCATTGAAAATCTTTTACCCATAGGCGGTAGTCAATGAAAAACAAATATTACTGATATGTTTTAATTTCATTAATAGTTGTTTCAAATGGTCAAATGTTTAATTTCAATAGTAATTGCTACCTCATCAACCGAATCGTCCTTCCTGCTCTTTTTTGTCACTCCCTTTTATATAAGACAGTTCTTCCTTTATAATCTTTCAATTCATGCCACCAAATAATAGTAATTTGATGTTTCTGATTATTAACATATGAATTCTTGGTTATTGAAGATTCCCAATGTATCTCGGAAATTCATGCAAGAAAACGTTTAAGAAATCGTTTGGGAACGTTATTGGAACAGTGGCTTACTAGTTCCCCGAGAATTCTAGAAACGTATACAGCATTTAGTAAGGTTCATCCAAATATATGAAATACATAAAAACATTTTATAACATATATTTATTGTTTTCTTTTTTTTTTTTTAAATATTAATATGTATTATTGCGATGGCGCTTCCATATAAAGTTGTTAATTTTGTTTTCCTTTTTTTGCAGTGGAAACATGATGGGAGGTGAAATGTACAAAGCGGGTGCTCCATGCTCTGCTTGTCCATCGGGCACTTGCTGTGGTTCTTCATGCCAGCAATCTGGAGTCCGTTCCAACTACAGAGGATTGTGCAGTAAGATTCAGATTTCCATTTCTTCCTAATTTTAGCTAGAAACATGTGCTCGGTTCTGTCGCGAGACATGCAAAGTGTGTTTTAAATGAAAATCATAGTTTATGACCTAAAATTGCTAAATTTCTGTTAAACCGTGAATTAGAGTAAAATTTTATTCATTGTTCTGAAATACATTCAATATAAAATTAATGGGAACATATTATTTTATCTAATCGGGAAACACTGGCTCTGTTTTAGGAAATATTAACTGTCTTGAGTACGGAATTTAAGTACCCTAGTCCCTAAATATAAGGCAACGAGATTTTCGACATTTTGATGTCACTTTTGAATTAATATCGAATTACCTATGATACCTATAGCTTAAAAACAAATATAAATATGAATTTTGGTTTTTGCAGCATATTTCTATCAAAATCTAGGAGAAATTCCTCTATGTCCCTTTCTTTTTCCATTCGATTACTTGTGAAAACAGCAAATACAAGCACAATGAGTTGTTGGTTGAAATGTAACAATCACTTTTATATTCGAACTTATCTACGATTTTCAGATGCCTCTGAGTATGAAATTATTGTTGAGTGATATTATCTGTCCATGAATATAATTATTAAACCAGCGTACATGCAAAAATACGGATTTACAAACTATCAATTCCTTGACTGCAATGATTCCGAATTCAAAGCTGAAATATTCATTGATATACATGCTACACTTGATTACCAAATTTCAACTAGGTAACTCTTTACGTTTTGTGTTTGAAATTTAGAAATTTCTAATTCAAAATGCATCTTGGAGCTGAGGAAAATATGAATACTATTTTCAACTTTTAAGAAATCTCTTAACTTTTAAAAATATTTAACTTATTCAACAAATTCAGCCACATAAAATAAATCAAAGAAAGGCTAGCTAAACATTACTAAATCATTCCACACTTTAAGTGCAACAACGCTCAGTAGCAATTTTTCATCTTGGCTGATTTGACGGTCGCTTAGAGTGGTTAGGCAGTAAATAGCTTCAAACAGATCAATAGGAAAACTTCATTTTCCTAGCTGTTAGGGAAATAAAAAACAAATTTATAAAAAAATCTATAAATAACGAAATATTAAAACAATATTAACTCTTTAGCAAAAGTAATTAGTTTTCTATGTGCTTTATTGTTTTTAGTTCGCTACTAAAATATTTATAAGGTCGAATATGATTCAATAATCTTGCGCACAAATTTAGATGTCAGGGAATCTGGAACTATAATAAATAAATAAATAACAAATAAAGATTCTCAGAGTTAATAAAATAAAAAATATTGATCTAAAATCAATCATTAACATATTAAATATGCGCTGAAATGGGAAATTATATTGACCTGTGCATTATTAAATGTGATATGCACTGTCTACATCCATAAAATATTTAAATCCTCTACTCATTACATATGTTTCACTGATTGTTACATGTTAAGTGGCAAGTGTAAGAAGTTAACAATCAATTACTTTATTTCAAAACTTTTTGATGTTCTGCGACGGGTATTTCCAGATTCAAATTTATTTAATATCAGATTTATTCATCTCTAAGAGGGATAATACATTACATGCATAAATATTTATTTTTGTGTATGATAAGCTTTGTCCACAATTTTATTCTGAATTTAATATAATATAATTGCTTAATTTAATTTTGCTGAAGCATGTTTAAAATGGGAAATTTAGTATAGAAGAAACACAGACTATTTTAAAGACTAATTGATTATCAAAACAGAATTTAATTTTTTTTGTTTTAATTGCTTATTAAAGTAGAACCGAGGGTTTTTTTTACAATCTGAACTTTTATTAAAAGATCTCTTTCTTTTAAGAAAAGAAAGAGATCTTTATCTCTTTCTTTAATTAAAGATCTTTTAAGAATTAAAAGTTTGGTTTGGTTTGAGATTTCATGGTTTAAGGACCAATACGAAAATCATATTGAACCAAATAAATTTATTTCTAATTCAAAGTTTGATAAAATCAGTTTCTATAAAAGTGATGCAAAAATAACTATTGGTAAAACGATGATAAATTACAAAAAAAAACATAAAGAAACTATAATTCAAATCAAAAGAGGCACTCTCTTTTAATTGCAAATTTTATGGAAGCAGCGATCTTTATTCTAAGTAACTAGTATGCATAGCATAATTATTTTTAAATTCTTGTCAAGACATAAGACATTTACTATTTTTCTTTTTGCAGAAGCCATCAATGAAAATTCCTTCCGTATCTAAGTTGGAACATCAGGTTAGATGGTAAAGGATACGAATGTGCCCCCGTCAAAATGTCAAATTAATAAAAAAAAAATTAACTTTTTGATGCAATAAAAAATTGTTAAGGTTATTATGTTTCTTCTAATAAAAGTTCAATCACATTTTGAATGTCCGTGCATTTATTTCATTAATCAAGTCAGCCACGAAATTTAATTGAAGGGTTTGCCGCAAAAATGATGTAGCTCCAATTTGGGAGAATTTAGACTTGCATGCAATGTAATGGGCAAAAAAAATCCTTTTTTTTTTTTTTTCATTTAATGTCAAAGAGATGTAGAGCTAGTCGTTGATTCTCGCATTACTCAAGAGATGGAGCTGTCTGTCTCACTGGAATTTAGAATTTTCAGACGTTTTTGATTGTTTTCTACAAACTTCAATAATTCAAGCTATCCTATTTTTGCAGCAAAACCTTCAATTCTTATTTATTATAATGCTATAATCTATTAAAAACATATATTTTTTAACATTGTAGTAATCATTCTAAACGGAATAATAGTAATTTAATCAATAAACTCAGTAATTTAATTATTTACTGAAGTTAAAAGATATTGAAATATAATCTCTAAATACTGAGATTAAAAGCTTCTTTATCATCATTATATATTTCATATAAAAGATTGGTTCATTCAGTGGTAAAATAAACATGATCAATCTCATCGAAACTTGTATACCAACCCTCTAAAAAGAGAATTCTTCCTCTTCTTACACGTAAAATTTCAGATCTTGGACAAAATCTTAGGAGCCAAGAGTGCTCAGATTTTTATTTTAGCTTAAGTGAAACGTATGCTTCATTGCATAATAAAGAAACTTTAGACTTCTGCCAAGTCAACGAAACTCATTTTCAGAAAATAAGTCTCTCTGAAATAACTACAATATTAAAAAATCTAGATTGCTAGAATTTGGATCCTAGTTTTAGAGTTTAAATGACAAATGATCGACAGATATTGCAAAATCCGTTCAGGATATTTTTTGCATATATGAATTTAAACATGATAACTCAACTTATTACATCACTTATATTAATGAAACTTGATATGTGATCTTGTTATAGTTCTGTATCAAACTTCAGTTCCACTGTGTCGACAAAAAATAGCGTTCAAAATAAAAATTCAGTTTCAGCTAAAATACGCAACACAAAACACTCTTGTGGCTAATTTTGAAAATAAAAATCTGAGTAAGCTTGTGGCATTTATGACTTTACACTAGAGGTCCACATTTTTTTATATTATGGCAAGGTGGAATGTTTTGAGGAGCTAGTTGTTGGATATTTATTTATTAAATATCCGTGGTTTCCACTGCTTTAGAAAGTTCATTTTTGTTGAATAAATCTGAATAAAAAGGCAAATATTTCTCAAAACAAACAATTTGACATCTGAATATACATCTTTACAATTTATCATAAATATCTTTCGTTTTGTTTACATTTTGCGGAATCTTTTCTTGTTTTAAAAAGATAAGCGTTATCGTTTGCTTTTACGCCGCAATGATGTGAAAACGATTCATGTTCTAGTTCTGGATTTTTACAAGCTTTTATAGTAGAATTGAAAAGAATTTTTTTGGCTTACTTAGACTAAAACCGTATATTTTTCTGTAAATATATCTATTAGTGATAAGAACAATTCTATCAATAGTAAACTCTCAAATCAATTTATTGAGTAATTAGTAAAAATACAAAGAAATCAAATTGTGTTTTTATAAGAACAATTAAAGGCATTAAATTATAAATGATATTAACAAGGCTTTATTTATATTTATTCTAATAAACTAACAAAGGTGTTTATTTTATCGTTAAGAGAAAGCGATTTTAAATAAATGAAACAAAGCTTAAAATTTTTCAAAAAAATTCCAATAGTAATTCTAATATACGAATAAGAATTAAAGAAAAATCTAAGAAAGAATAATTTATTTATTTAATAAAAGAATTGTTCTTATTGTTACGAACAGCAATTACATCATATTGTTCTGTAAAATTTGATACAGCGAATGTCATTTCACGTTATTATGTGATCAAATATTAATTCCATTATTTTATGAATATATTTGCATTTATTCTTCATTTTTTCAATCAAATTTCAAAATTATGCTCTATGCTATTTTATTAAAAATATATTCTGTTTAATATGATTGCATTTGTTAGTAATTATTTTAATGCGAAATATATTTCGAAACGTAAGATAACACTAGGTAGTTTGAAGATCAAATCTATTGCCCCAATTGAGCACAAACTGCATATACACAACTTTAAAGAATTAGCGTTTATAAGCCTTAAGATATACACAAAACAAAGCTTTTTACTGTGAAGAACATATATCTCATAAAATTTATTATGTTTATTGTGTAATATTTGTTTTATTATACACTTCCGCAAATACACAACACGGATTTTTTCAATTCTTATCAAATTAGAAATTATGTTGTAAATTTTATTATATCATTAGTATAAACTTGAGATAGAAAAAAATCCAATAAGATATAATATTTTACCGTAGCTTATAACACCGACGACATAAAGCGGGTTAACAGTGTTCAAACCATCCGGCGGTTAGAAATCCTCGATTAGACAGAAATTAAGCCATTTCTTTCAACAATTTCAACAAAAAGCTTTAAAATACTGTTAGCGCTAGCTTTGACAGTATTTTTTCGAGTTTATTTCGGTTAAAGGACAAAAAAATCTCTGGTAAGTTCCGTCCCTTTACTTTTTCTGTACATTTAACTGAACTGTATCATACGTTATTATAATTTAGTTGATTTGTAATGCATATATATCTATATATTATTTTTTAACCATAAGATTTTGAATCATTAGTTTCACTATTTTAATTTTTAAAAATATTGCCTTCTCTCTCTCTCTCTCTCTATGTATGTGTGTATATATATATATGTGTGTGTGTATGTGTGTGTTACTGTCAATGTGTAATCGTTTATTGTTAATACAAACCGGTCATTATTAATACTAATTAGTTTGGTTATTATTAAAAATTACCGGTTAGTATTAACCACATCGTACACAATGACGTGTCCGAGACGCGCATCGAATTATTGAATTGCAATTAAATGAAAAGTATTATATAATTTAAAATGAAAAAAGTGACTTCAAACGTATTATTATTAAAGAAATTTAAAAAAATAGTAAATATTCCAATTAGGAAGTTAAGTAATTCGTATATCAAGAGGTTAATAATAACCGATTATTCTTATTCACCGTAACATATACATACTGTTCGTTTCAGTATCTTGAGAAGGCCACTTTTCGACTATTCTATCTCTCTAAAGGGTGAGATAAGGAAGGATGAGCACCTTTCTGGAATTTTTCGTTATCCTTTGGCTTTGATTTTCGTTTTATTAGATACATTTTTGTCCATTTTTTTCACGTGTTTATATATATTGTGTCGTTTTTTATCGTATTCCTTTCATTCAACCTTCAACTAATCCAAGTTTACTTCATTTTTAAATGTAATCCTTTTCCCCTTTCCTCTCACCCCTGTTTTGATATATTAAACCTATCCTAACGCATGCGCACAAGCGGGGACGGTTTTAGAATCCATTAGCAAAAAATATAAAGCTTTAACATGCTTGGCACAGAAATCAGACGTATTCCTTAATGCCGAATGGCAACGCAAAACTGAACCAATTTTTATGAGCGCTTCAATTCAAATTTTTTCGTCGTTTGAACTTTGTATACTAGATCCTGTTTACCGAATGGTACGGTAAAATATAATTAGGAATGCTAGAAAAAAAGCGTACAGTTTGAGTGAACCCTCCATTCAATCGGATGAAAAAAGATAAAAAAGAAATTTGAATGAAAGACTTAGATCAAGCGGAAAATTTGGTCAATCGCGAAAGTAGGCTTAATAAGATAAGTAATCGTAATTACTTGCCAATGAAAATTGATGTTCATGAACGAATTGCTGTATTTTATCTGAGGTGTGTATTTTTTGCAATGCTATTTACTGAAAACAAGAAATGAATAGTAACAAAAATGATAATTTCAAATAGTTAAAAAAATTATATAATTTGCATAAATATTGCATTTATATATATATGTAATAATATTTTTAAATTTAATTTAAACTGAATTAATTTCTTAATTTTCAGCTTAATTCAGCCCATATTAACTTCATTTTAGAATATTCTTTTATTTCCTGATCCCATTCCACTTTTTCTATGTAATTAATTCAACAGAAGCTTTATAAAATTGCAGAATCGGTTAAATCAAGGGACAAGATACCGCTGAAATGACAAATTCTTTTTCAAAAGATCTCTGTGTTTCCCTTGCCTGATTCACACGCTTGTAGAAAAAATCCCTATCTAAATATCATTGTATTAGTGATGTGAAAAAATATTTTTCCTATATATAAAGCGAGGGATAATTCATTTCTTGCCTAATTTGTTGCTGGCCCTTGACAAAGTTTTCAGGCCGGATTCATTTTCTATTGGTTATAGTTTTGATTCGGTTGTGTTCCTTTTTGCTTAGCTTATTTTGTTAATTAATTTAGATTCATTTGTATTTTAGTTGTAGCTGCATTTGCGCTCACCAAATACAATGATTGATTTAAAAAGAAAAACTTTTTTAATTCTTAAACTTGTTTGAATCCGTAGTGATTTTAATTTCGATTCCGGTTTTGGTTTCGTTTCCGTGGTGAGTGCCGTTTCTGTTTCGTTTACATAATTCTATTAATTATAGTAATTTGGATTTGTTTCATTAATTAGCTCTATTTCATTTACCTTTCATTTTGTGAACTTTTAGCGTTTAATTCCGAATTGAGTTTTAATTTCGATTTCGACCTAGTTGGTTTCATTTTAATTTTTGTTGACCAGGAAATGGGTTTTGATTGTTTTAATAATTTTATGATTATATATATATATATATAAACCCAGGTAGTAATACCATTATTAGAAAATGCATTTCTACTCGCTTGAGTATGATTAGCTCTTTATTTCGCAACTTTCACGTTCGTTTACACACACAAGTGGTTTACTTGCTTTCTTTTCGATTACGATTATTTCCGTCTTCAAAAAAAGCAATTAACTTCTTTGAATAAAAGAAGAAACTTCTTAGAAGTGGAAAGAAGTTAATTTCATTCTTCTCAAGAAGTTTCGTCTTTTATTCAACGAAGTTAAAGTTAATTGCTTCTTTTCTGAATATGTCAATAATATTAGGTGTTTGAAAAGATTTGGAATAAAACAAATGAATTCGGAATATAAAGAACAAATAAAATAAAGAAAAATTAGAGGATTTGACATTTTAACTGACAAAAAAATATCAAACCTTCAATAAACTTTTTTGTTTATTTTCTCGCATACGTAGTGTTCAAACAAACTATTGTCATCATTAAAAAATTCGAATTCGAGATTTTGTCGTATCCCTACATTTCTATCTGAGTAAAAAAATGTTTTTGGAATTTTGTTTATTATTAATCTGTGGATATCAGAAAATAAAAATTCTTTGAGAAAGACAGATGAAATTTAGTGCATTGTCTTTATACCGAGTTTGTATATATTGATAAAATTACGAACAAATTTCATCGATAAAAGGCCCATCCATTGATATAGGTTTATCTGCCTATCCAAATGAAAAAGAACAAGCTAATTAATTAATGCAAAGAGCTAGACAAATAAAATTTCGAACATAATTTTATAATTTTAATTCTAAAGCATAGATCCCTAGCAAATCCATAAGTATGTTGACTGAATGCGAATCTTCATTTTTTCATGCATGTGAGCGGGATAATAACAGTTTTGATGCATAAAATGTGTTTATGGGATGTTTTTGCTAAAATTGTTGAACAATTAAAAATGATTTCATTATTCCTATTCATTGTATAACGTGACGGATCTTGGGCAAAGCCGTTAACTCTATGAGGGCCCTGATTTTTATTTTCAGAAACCTGCACATGAAAGTTGTTTGTTTTTTAAACACGGCAATCGTACATCAAATAACCTGCACGAGCATATTATTCTTATGTATTATTTCATGTAATACTTATGTATTATGCATGCTATGTACTTTTTTCTTCCATATTTGCAAAAAAAAACCCTCTTATCATCGTGTTATCAATTTGACAAAACCTAACGTAACGTACGTCAATCAATAACGATAGCTACAAGAGAGCCTATTAACAAACGATTCTTGGGGATTCTTTTAGCAATTAATGCAGTACATTTTTAGCAATTAATTAGCGACTGGCATGCGTTTAATACACGAGTGCCAAAATAACGATTCTTCGAATAACTTTTTTTTTACAATTGATTGAAACCAGAATTTCAAATACAAAATAGACCGCGGTGGCCTGATGGTAAGGTCTCGGCTTACGAACTGGAAGGTTGCAGGTTCGAAGCCCAATTCCACAGAAAAAGGACTGTGGTTAACGGGTCTGGGGCACGTTAAATCCGTCGGGGACAAACGTCCTCCAGCTGGTGTGGTGTGGAAGTTTGGAGAGGGAGTGTCAACTCAGGTGTTCTCGTCGTTTTTCTTTCCGCAGTTCATAAGGACGAGGTCCGTCCCGAAATAGCCTTAGTCTTGCTTCAAAACTGGAAGTTAATATAACTAAACTTCAACTACAAAATAACGTACATATAATTTACCAAACTAAATGCTATTTTTAAGTTACATTGACAGCCATACGAAAATAGGTGGACAATGGTCAATCCTTGGAAAGATGTGACTCTAAATTCGATACGATCTACATTTTAGATGCTAAACTCTTATACCAAATTTTATCTATCAAACTCTTTTTGTTTAATAGTTATTGTGTTAACTCATATTCGGACAGTTGGACAGATACACTTCCTCACATCGTATTTCATTCAAAACTTGACAGAAATCTACAAAGTATAAAGACCATAATCCAAATTTTATTCATCTGACTGAAAGCATTCTTGAATTATCAGGTTCTCTGGCAGACGCATTTCAAAATTATGTTTTTCCTTTTGTAGGAAAATCTAAAATTTAAAAATTTGTCAAAACCTCAAAGTCAGAATTTTTTATGGCTGCAATACTTTCTCTTCTTAAATTCCACTTATCAGAAAATGAAGAAAAATATTTTAGAAATAATGCACCTAGTTAAAAATTGGGCTCCAGTTAAAATTTGTATAAATGTATGAACTTTAGATTTTGCAAATAAAAGGTAACCAAAATACAGATGTGATATCCTGGTGCTTGTGTATTCACGTGTATGTGTGTAGGCTTTAATATGTTTTTTAGAAATTATTACTCGCCAATTCATATAATTAATAATACAGAAACACATTTGTTAGAAAAAACCAGAAAATTAACCAGAACATTTGGGGAAGATCACTCTGATTGGTTATCAAATTAAAATTTTGAAAAATCCTAAAATCTCTGCAGGAAAAAAAATATTTAACTGTTCTGTTTTAACTTTGGATTAAAAATATTTAACCCCGAAAAAATATTTAACTGTTCTGTGTATGGTAGCTCCATATCTGATTTTTTGTTCCGTTCTTTTTGTTCAGCGATTTTTGCATTAACATTTGCAAATCGTATGTCAGTCTATAAATATTATCAATTAGTAGATTATTTTGAAGAGAGACAAAACTGAATACATTATTTCTTCTGTATGCAGTATCACATTTAATTTTTTTATTTACTGTTACATATGTTTAGAACAGATTCCAAAGACATCTTCCTTATCCTATCTTAGCAATTAAAACGTCGCAGTGAAAACATGTGTAGTCTATAATTGCCTATCTTTTATCAAATGTGTGACAAAAGCAAAACGTGCCGCTATGGCTTTGTTTAGAATAATATTTAAATAACAGTATTTAGCTGAGTAGAGCACAGATTATTATTGCTTTTCAATTGCAAGGTAAGTCATTCTAGTCTTCCAATTTTCAGAAATTTTACATTGATTTTGCATTATTTTAATATATTATATATTCACTAATTTATATTTAACTACATAGTAAAACTTTTGAGTTCAATAACAATAATTTTTTTGACTTTCAAATTTAAAAGCTTGCCTAAAAATAATTAAATTACTTTTTTTATTGACAATAAAAAATTGAATTGATTGAATTTTATTTAACTTAAACAAAAAAAGGCCCAAATAAAAAAAACTACTTTTTAAGAAAAAAAATATTTCATGTTGAAGTAATTCTAAAGCACATAAAAAATTTCAAAAAAAAAAAAAAAATTAAAATGTTTTAACGCTATCAAAAATTCAAAACCATCACTACAAAGTCCAATGAAATATGGCAGAGTAAGCATTTAAAAAAGCAGTTTTGAGATTTTAACGAAATAACAATTTGAGGATATTAACACTTTAATTGCCTTATTTCTGTATAGTTAGTAATACGATACCTCTAGTGATTCATGCGAAAAATGCAGTGTTTTGAGAAAATTTAGCTCATCATATTGAGTAGTATTAAAAATTCCCCTAAGATATATAATAATATATTACACCCCTACAATTAAATAGAAATACGAAAAATGAGAAAACTTATCAGATTCTTCTAGATCAAATTAAGAACGATAGTTCTGCAAAACAAGCAAGCTCATATTTACTCATCAGCGGAGAGACATTCGACCCATTCAATTCTGTGTTCCGATATTGTATTTTTTAGCTTTCTTTATCTTACGTATTCATTTTTTTTTTTTTTACTTTATTATTAAAAATTGAAAAGCAGCGTTGAACCACTACTGTTACCAAACTGTTTTGTTCTCAGCAGCCTTCATATATCTTATTTAAATTTTTAGTTTATACGTGTCTTCGGATTTTATTATTATTTTAATCGAATTGCAGTATAACTGAGAAAATTTCTAAATAAGAATGCGAACTTACAAATTGTGAAATAACGAGGGAAAATGTCATTTTCATTTATCTCAGTAAAATTCTGATTATTTAAAAAATCTTCTGGAAAAATAAATGAATATTTTTCTATATGTATTTATTTTTTATTAAATATAATAATCTTTATTAATGTGTTATATTAATAATATATTCTAAAAAAGAAATTCTATAAAGCCATTCATATTTTAAAATACATCATATTTTTAGTTACCAGTCTATAATTATTATTGATTTTATCGCATAGACATTATAAATAATTTTGCATCAATATATCACACATATATATAGCAATAATTTTAGTAAATTTTTTATAACAAATAAAATAGTTCTAGATTTGAACAAAAAAATTCAATTTAAGTAAAGACAGATATTGTTTATATACCTCATTAGATTAATACTTTTTCGATATCTATTTAAAATTAAATCAAAAAATTATTTTTGTGATGTTTTAAGGCGTATGGAAAAAGTTGAGCAATATGATATTTTAAATCATCTTATTCATATCTTCTTATATTGTATTTTTTCACCGCAAAAACTGATTGAATAAAATTTTCATGAAACCTTTCGAGAGAGAAATTAAGAAATATATTTTTAATATTCATTGTGTCACTATATTGAATACAGTTGTCAGATTTCAATGTTCCCTTAAATTATTCGGCTTTATACGTATATAAATGAAAAAACATACTTTGTTAGATCACAAATGCGCACTTCTTTTAAAACGTTCATTGCTGCACAACAAAGTATCTGTTACCATTAACAGGAAATTCTATATACCGATGATTCATCTGAAAACACATGATTAGATGATTCGAAGCACAGGTGTCTCGGTATTACTCTTATTCTATGAAAGGGAGCAAAAGTTCTCTCACTATAAATGAGAATCAAATCTTTGTTGAAATCTCAGTTATTGGCGATGAAATGAATCTTGTTCTAGTACTCTTCAAAGGTATTGCATGAACGAAATGCTCCGTGAAAAATATTGGTGGTTCGATAGTAGTAAATTTAATTTTCAGCTTATATTTAAAAATAGGGAAAGTTCTTCATTGGACTTTGCGTACATTCTCCATGAACTAAGTTTTGTGTTTAATTTCGTCTAAAAGTGAGAAGAATTAGGTATGTATTGTTGAACAATTCCTGTTCTCTATGACTGGAAATCTTTTTATGTTTAAAGTTGATTATCACTGAATAATTTTGGATCAAAGACCTCGTGCTCAATTTATATATAATTCCTTGCGGATTTGATTTATTATCAAAATCTGATATATCGTTTCTTCTGAGAGACATACATAATATCCCTTTAAATGAATTTGGGTTAAAGTTTGAAAAAAAAATTTGAATTTTAACTGAGTAAATTTTATTTATCTATTCTAGTTTTATTTTCGAGTTTTCATGCTCACAGACTCATACAGAAGCAGAGATATAGACTATGAGTCAAATTGAATAGATATCGGGAAAATTATCCGACCGAAAGAAATTTCGATAAACAGAAATACAATCACTTATTAAAATAATTATGCTCAGTAAAGTCTTAGGATTAATAAGACAAAAAATAATAATAACAAATAAATTAATTTTTAAAAAATGTCCAAATAAGAATTATTTTTAAAATGTATAAATACTTAAAATTAGAATTAGTATTATTTTTTTTTAATTTCCCTATGTTTACTATGCCTATTTGTAAGCGGATTTCTTTTTCGTGCTTAAAGATTTTCACTGAGAAACCAAATAGAGATGTAGTATCAAACTAGAATAACTTTCGCCTATGTTTGTCACACATTGCTTTGTGTTGATGTAACAAAAATCTGTCCATACGTTCCGTGTTAAAAAATTGCATCACAATACATCGGAAAATTTTTAAGTAACGAATCACCCCATGTCTAAGCACATACGATTTGCAGCTCAACATAGCAGAATAGTTTAAAACTTACAAGATTTACAAATGGGATGAAATTGATGATTTATATTAAATAAAAACTGGTCTAAAAGTAAATGCAACGACAAAAAACACAATTTTTAAACTAAAATAATGATAAATTTGAAAAGAAGTTTTTTAAAATTTTAAATTGTTGATAAGCATTTTATACTTAATGAACAAATATCTTAATTTAACATTGATTTAAAAAAAATTTAGTTAAGGTGATGACATTTGTAATTAAACTTATTATCAATTATAATAGTAATAATGTCAATAAATAAATAACATATTTTAAACCTTTCAAGTTAATAGGCATATACTCCCCTCACCCAAGATTCAACTTCATTTGCTATTGAGTAAATAAATTCTACTTTTATATGTTTTATCGTAAAAAGAACCATTTTTAAATGGGATTTTGAAAGCTTTAATTATACATATGTCTGTTCAAAGAGGTTAATTGATAAACTTTTTAATACATAATAAAATTTCATAATGAATATTTATAATTTTTTACGAAGTAGCGTTTTAAAAATTGTTTTTACTTTTGACTTTAGGTGTTGAAAGATATCTTCGTGTCAAGAAAAAAATTGAATTACAGATCAATTTGAGTGAAAAACTTTTAATATGATCAAATTCAATTCTATATACAAAGTTAGTTTAAATTATTTTATTAAAAGCTTATAACTAAAGCCATTTAATCAAATTACTTCTTATTTATTATTAATTTTAGCTGTCTTTCTTTTTTCTTTCTTAGTTCCAAGTTGAAAACTGATGAACCAAATTCCATCTTAAAACTGTTTTGTTTTATGAATATTTCATTTTAGATTCTTAAAGGAATCAAACTTATAAACTAAATTCTAATTTTCTTTTACAATTTTTAGATGGCTCATCACCTGATAACGATAGTGACTCTACTCTTCGCCACAGCGGTTGCGTCCAATGCCTGCTACTACAAGAAATTCACACCGAATCACACCGGCTGCAAGTCGAGAAATCCGAGGTGCAACATCGTGGACAACCGAGTGTCAGATGACGACAAAAAGTTGGTTGTCAAACTGCACAACCAGTACAGGGAGAAAGTGGCCATGGGAAGAGAAAGCGCAGCAGGTGGTCTCCCAACTGCCTCCAATATGCTAGAAATGGTGAGTGCTTATAAAATATTGTCTTTGAAGGCTTATCCTAAAGATGGGTTCACACGAAGCTAATTATTGCCCGCAATAGAAGATCACGCCTACTTCCGGAAAATCACGTGACCACAACGGGACAATGTCAAATAACTGTCCTGTCGGGACAAACGTTGTCTCTACTGTTCACACGAGGACAATGTCGAGACAGCAATAGAGAGGCAACGATTACGGGCAGTAATAAGCCTCGTGTGAACCCACCTTTATTCATAAAAGATCATCCAGCCATGCATAAAATGGCCAATCTTCAGCAAATATATTGTGATGGGTACTGTACTACTTTCTTCAAAGGGGTATACCTCATCATAGGCTGCGGTAGCCTGGTTGGTAGAGCGTCGGTCTCGTAACCGAAAGGTGCAGAGTTCTGCCCTTGTCTGGGTCAAAGACTGCCGTGTTGGCTAATGACAGTGAGGCTCGCTAAATAGGCCATGACTGCAAAGTCCTCCAACTTCCCATAACAAATGATACCTCTGAGGGTACTGAATCAAGGATGAGTCGCTCTCTGATTCGGATCTAAATTCTGACTTGCAGATGGATTAATGAGTGTATGAATGAGTTTGTTCACCAACCAAAAAGGGTTTTGTATAATATGTGTTCGAGCAAAGTTGTCCTTTCACCTTAACGGTGCTCGTTAACAACGAAAGGCGTACACTTCTGCCTTAATTCGAAAGAGCTCCGCTCATTCGGGCTTAGTATGGCCAAGTGACATTAGACCCACCACCACCCATATGACTAATGTGATGGGTACTACACTAGTATTGACTGAATCTATACATTTTCTTCAAAGGTGGTATGTCTCAACATTGAAGTTGGGATTTATTATTGAAAAATACTACTATGACTTGCCTATTCATCCACGTGTACTCAATTCAGAGTGGGGTTAAAGAATCAGTTCATATTTTGTACATACCTTATTGTAAAAAAGTATGCATATGCATATGAACAAACAGTATACATATTTTGCATACGCTTTGCTGTAAAACAATTCAATGGTATATTAATTTTTAATTCATCACTTATGTAACTCTACATTTTATTTGATTGTACAAAATAGGGAAAAAGGAATTTAATCTATTATGTTTTCAAAGTGAGGTCACTACAACATTCAGATAAATCATGTCAAATTCAAATGTTTATTTTTTTACCGTCGAAAATAAACAAAGTAAAGTATTTTTATAACAAATGAAATTTGTTGGACCTCTAGTTCTAAATCAGAGCTTCCATAAGAATTAAAAACAGAAATCGCTCGGAATATTATTTGGTGCATAAGACATTCGACGAAATTATTCAAGATTAACGAATTGTATTGTAACTTTACTATGATTTGCATAGGTTAATTTTCGAATGTTGAAAACCCATTCCCACAGAAATAACATATCATTTTCGCCACATTATCAATTCTTAAAGTAAAAATATGATCTTAAGTTGAAAATTGAAGACATTTGAAAAGTATTAATACATTTCTTTTGGTATGCTCTTTTATCTAACGAATTCGAACGATCAAAAACAATGAGGAAATTATTTTATTTTAAGGTTGTAGATTAATCAAAATCCATACAGCATACTTTTGTAAAAATAATGTTTGCAGTAAATATAATACAGAAAAGATGTCTTATTTTTGCTTAATTAAAGTGATCATTCAGAAATGCCGACGAGCTAGATCAAAGACAACATTCCAATCACCAGCTGGCAATATTTGTACTTACATCAGATCAAGAAAAATAATACTTTTTTGAAGACAAATATACGATTATTGGTTATAAGGAGATCTTAAGAATAGTATGCTTTATATTTGTTAGCAGAGTTATTATTCATATTCATAACAGTAGCACACCGAATTAATTTCAAATATAAAGATATAACATTAATTTGTAATCATCATTTCCAGTAGTCGATTATTGTTAGTAGATTCACACTGGAAATAGAAAGAAACAAAACTTCACACTAAATTTCCTAAATATTAAAAAAATGTACATGAGGGGCGTTTTAATTATTTCTGATTGGTATTTGTTTTGTAGGTCTGGGACGATGAATTGGCTAATATTGCTCAGAGACATGCCGAGACCTGTGAATTCGAACATGATTGCAGTGACTGCAGGAGAGTTGGTAAGGTGCTTTACGTTTTTGTATTCACGGGTGCACTGTTTTTTAAAATTGTATCAATTTTCCTTTTTGGTTTGTTTATTTTTAGGCTTACTGGACAATCTATAATAAAATTAACTATGCACGTCATATAGAAAGAAATACCATAAAATAATTATGGTAAAGTGACTACATTTCCAGTGGTGCAATTGATTTTGTTTTCATTGCTGTTATTAATATTTCATCCTCACTTTGTTCTCAGTGTTGATGGTCAAGATATGAAAATTCAGATTAATTTTATGAAATATTTAAAATTTTGAAGCAAGGTAGAAATTTTTTTAATGCACCCATTTTAAAATATTACTGTTCTTTCCTATGACATAATTTGATATTTAAAGATATAGACAGAAAGTTAGACATTTTTAGACCCATTTGCATCATATAAAAATATGAAAAAAAGGTCCATACCACGGAATTTTTTTTTTTTTCATATTTAGATGTAAAATTGTATAAAAGTAGAAAAAAATTCTTTTTTGAACATTATTTGTTAGTAATTTTGTTCAGTGTGGTAATATTTGAAATGTGGGATGCATACAGGTATGTAGTATGTAATATGAATATAGTATATATCATATTATATGCATATCATATTATGTAATGCAGCGTATATATACGCTCCAGTAAAAGTGACCAGGAAAATTGAGCGTATATATATGCTAATGATGCAAATGGGTTGAGAAATAGTTACACACAATATTTAATTGGAATGTTCATCAATTATTAATCCAGTCAAACCAATTCATGAGCAAAAGCGGCTAGAATTTAGTAATAAATATTTTTATATGTTTAACAAAGTTTCCTTTATATCCATTAAATTTCATTAGAAAAACAACCAGCATTTTTTATGACAAGAAAAAAAAATATTTGGGGTCGAGAATGAAGCAATTCACTGTAGATTTGGTCTCTAAAAATGAATCATAATACTTAAAAGCTTGAGAACCTCTGAGGGCCGCGGTGGCCTGGAGGTAAGGACTTGGCTTTGGAACTGGAGGGTTTCAGGTTCGGGACTCGATTCCACCGAAGAACCTTCGTGTAAGAGGTCTTTTGCATGTTAAATCCGTATGTCCAAACGTCCTCTCGCTGGTGTGGAGAGTGGGTGCCAGGTGAGGTGTCGTATTCGTCATCTGACCGTGGGTCAAAATGATGAGGTCTGTCACAAAATAATAATAGTTTTCCTTTAAGACGGGACTTTAAAATAACTAAACTAAACTTGAGAACCTCTGACGTATTGAATATACAACAAATAGTTATCTATACGAATATATAAAGGTAATTCAGAAAATAAGTTTCATTTCATGATCAGTCATTAATATTACATTCGTAAATAATTTCGTTTCCTAATTTTGAAAACAATAACAGTACTTTATTTTTGATATAGCTGTCATTCAAATCAAAACACATGTCATTACATTTTCCAAGATTTGGAATTTTTACTTTAATAAAATTTGCCTCTAAGGAGTTAATTTATATTATAAATCCTCCTTGAACAGGATAGGATTGAGACATTTTGAAGCCCACATTGTAATTAAGTTGGTAATCTATTTCCAGTATTAGAGAATGAGTTGTCCCCTTTTGCTCGAGCAGCTCTTGTAACTTACTTTATAAAAAATTATTTACTAAACATATCTCCCTTATACAATAATGATTGCTCTCTAGATCGATTCGGGGTCGGTCAGAATCTGTACATGTCCTGGTCATCCAATAGGCCATCAGGCAATGGCGACTGGGAAGGAATGGTGAAGTCCTTTTACAGTGAAGTTTCAAACTTCAGGAAAGAATACATTTCCTCTTTCAAATTCAAAGGAGATTACGGTCATTTCAGTCAGGTAAGACAAAATTCAATGTTAAAGTCTTCCTAGGAATGATTTGTGGTAGCCATTTAAATCTTTTAATCTAAATGGCACCGATATGATTGCTTTTTGCAGGTTGTTTGGGCTGACAGCTGGAGATTAGGCTGCGGAAAAGTAGTTTTCAGAGATGGCAGTTGGTACAAGACAATAATTTCTTGCAATTACGGCCCAGCGTAAGTTTCTTATATTAGCTCATCACATATTGCGCATTATCGGACTTTGAAATAAAAGAAATGGATCAAATCGCTAAGTTTTTTGCTTTTCAATGAATGGCTATCAATCCGAAGATATTGTCATGAAGATCTAAATAAACACACCTTCAGCTTTAAACTAACAAACAAGTTTATTGAAGGAAAGTAGCGACTTGCAACTTTACAAGAACGAGAAGTTGCCCACGACTAGTGGGTATCAGCTTTTAAACATGAACAGAATATTCCAGAAACAACTAATTTACATAATGAAGAAAGGTCTAGAATGTTAGAGAACATAAGGAAACTATAACTAAGGAAACAAACTAAAAATCCATACTTTGGATATAACAGCCATGGCTAGCCTCGAACCCTCAAACTCCGGGTTTGGATCGCGTGCTTTGACCATTTGGTCACTGAGCTCGTGGTAAACATTTTTTTATGCAGCAATATAAGGGTAATTCTTTCCATTAAATGGTTATCGATACGAAGATATAAGGGTAATTATTTTCAATAAATAGTTATCTATACGAATATATAAAGGTAATTCAGAAAATAAGTTTCATTTCATGATCAGTCATTAATATTATATTCGTAGATACTTGATTTCATTTCCTAATTTTGAAAACAACAACAGTACTTTATTTTTGGCATATCAAATCAAAACACATGTCATTACATTTTACAAGATTTGGATCTCTTATTATAATAAAATTTGTCACTGTGGAATTAATTTATACAATAAAACATCCTTGAACAGAGTAAGATTGATACAATTTGAAGCCTAACCATACTGTAATTAAGTTGGTAAATTTATTTACAGTATTAGGGAATAGGTTGTCCCTTGACCCTTTGGCTCAAGCAGCTCTTGTCAACTTGTCTAGTTAAACCTCTGCCAGTGTTGTATCATCATCAAAGATCAACGAAAGCCATTATTTCATACATCTCAACCAATGGAAATAGTCTTTCCAAAACTTTCTTGTATATTTCTCTATTAAAGATATTATCACAGAGAATGCCTTGACATTGGTGACTTCTTAACTATTGCCATGACAGTAGTGTACAATAGTTACAAAATATTAACATTTGGCACGAATTTAACTTTTTAACTGAATCTATCGTGTGATTCTTGGCGAGTGTTTTGATGATTAATCCCTTTCTTGCGATTGATAGAACCCGAAAATCTAATTTGTGTTTTAGTCGTGTTTCATCCAACCAATTGAAAAATAATTAACATAGAACTACAAGAGTACTCAGAAAATTCCATGCCGAATTTGATATATAAAAGTCATTGAATCTTTGGCCATCCCTTTTTTATATTTCTGAAAGTAAAGACCGACGAGTGGTTAGTACCTTGCTGGATTTTTCTTAAAATTTGAAAGATGATTATAGATATTTATTCTGCATATAGAATTTTATTCCGTTAGTTCTCTTCGTTTTGTAGTTATCGTATTAAATTATATTCAAACAGCAAGGCAGACAGTGTTTCTCTAAGCAGATTTTGCTTAAAGCATGATGGAAATTACAATTTTTTTGTGAAGACCACATGCCAAATTTCATTCGTTTACATCAAAACGTTTTTGAGTTATCTTTGTCACAGATAGACATTTCCAAAAATGTGTTTTTTGAACTCAAAGATGTTTAAAACATGGAGATTCGTCAAAATCTCGAGTTCGAATTCTTTTGGACGATTACCATACTTTCTCTATACGAGATACTAAAAAGGTGTTGTCAGTTAGTGCGAAGACGGGGATAAGAGATGTGTCGCCTTCAAAATCCGTCCTAAAGAAATTATATCTATTTCTTTGGGTGCATCAAGCAGATTACTACAAAACATAATCGTTCACAATGGTTGTATTGACCTTCAGAATGTTGTTATTCCTTGTTCAAGATCGATCACATTAATCCATGAATATAGCTCATTTTTTTTGTAGGAATTACAGCTTCAGATAAATTTTTTTGCGCCCAAAAATCGCATTAATTCACGAACTTCACATTAGACAATTTTGGTATCCATTTTCAAGTTATGTAATTGGCGAATTTACTACAACAAAGCCTTCTAATTATAATCAAAAATATTATAATCTGCACAGATTTTATAACTAAATTACCGTTTTTATGCTTTTCGAATCACCTTTATTGAATCTGAGTAATGTAGATTTTGATTGCAGCTTTTAATTTTAAAAAAAAGTGGCAAATTCCGTGATTTTCTCGTCTGAGTCGAGACTCGGGATTGCAAGATTTCAGATTCCAAACCAGATTCGGCTGTAGACCAATTTTTAAGAAGAACTTAGTGCATTTTAAAGTTATCGAAAATGAAATATTCCGTATGGAGTAAAGTGCATTAGCTTAGTTATTATTTTCATCATCTAACCACAGTTCAAAATTAACTGAATTAAAAACGATAATATTTGGTTTGAAATTTGTCTTTCTTGTAATAAACACATTCAGATCATCTTGAAATTCACTAACCTTAATTATCGTTTAACATTTTTTTCTATTTTCAGTGGAAATTATATAAATTCTTCCATGTACAAAATTGGCAGTCCATGCTCTGCATGCCCGCCGAATAGCTGCTGTGGAGATTCATGCAACCGAATTGGAAACCGTTCCAATTATCAAGGACTCTGCAGTAAGCCATTTTATTGTCACTTCTCATGCATCTTACAAATGTAATTATTTAGCAGAAAGAATATAAATATATAAACAATATATTTATAAATATTTGCAGAAAGAATATAAATATTTGCAGTTTGCATATCTTTCAGTTCCAAAAGCGGTAGATTAGTGGTGGTGGGTGGTCTAATGCCACTTAATCATACCAAGTCCGAATGAGCGGAGCTCTTTCGAATGAAGGCAGAGGTGTGCGCCTTTCGGTGTTAACGAGCACCCCTAAAGTGAAAGTACGACTTTCCTCGAACACACACGACACAAACCTCTTCAGAGGGTGGTCGAACTCATTCATCCATCCGCGTCAGAATTTAGATCCAAATCAGAGACAGATTCATCCCTGATTCAGAACCCTCAGAGGTACAATTTGTTATGGGAACTTGGAGGACTTTGCAGTCACGACCTATTGAACGTGCCCCCACTTCCATGAGCCAACACGGCGGACAGAACTTGATACCTTTCGGTTGCGAGAATGACGCTCTACCAACCAGACTTCCACGGCCTCTAGCTTAGTGGTAGCGTCCGAATTTCAGTCCTCGAACTGGGCAAGGTCGACTCAAGCTTTCATCCCTTCAGTGGTCGATAAACTTGGGACCTGGCATGCTTGGGAACTAAACACTGGGGATTCCGCGTTAGGCTAACCATCTAACTAGGACTTATGCCTTGCAATCCAAAGTCCTTGGTCAAGAAAACATATATAGGCACTGTAGGCTTTGGCCCACAAGGCTGTTGTGCCATTGAGTTTAGTTTTTTCACTATTAGTTCCGATTGTAGTATCGAGTTAGAATAAAGTGGAAGTTCTCTTTCATCAAGTCCCGAATTTCTAAAATTATTTAAATTATTAATTTACCTTGATTGAGATAGAATTATAAATCATTATATGCTTTAAATTTTTGCGGAATTATTATAAAAGAAAACATCGAGAATGTTCTCCAGAAATTTTCTTAAATATCGCCTGCTATGTCAAATTTAACAATTCGAAATACACATCTTAGGAGAAAATTGTTTTCGCTTTTTTTGGTATACATTGCTACCCGTTTTGCAGATAATTATTGATTAAAATTAGTCTGCTATACAAAATATCGTATTCAGTTTAATTTTTTGAGGATATTACAAGCGAATAAGTGAATCCAAAATTCCTTAAATAGTTATTAGATCACTGTTGCATAAAGGCATTCAACTGATGTTTCATTTTTTTTTTTTTGATTAAAGCCTTTAGAATCCAGAAATTCGTCCACTATTTATATCACTTTCATAGTAGAATACATATATTGTACAATACTTGATAATATTAAACAATATTCGCAATATTATATAGTATTGATTGTACAATATTGTGTTACCACCTTTTGGATTGAAAGAGTAACAGTCATTAAAAAAATGAATGAATAAATTTTTTGAATGATTTTGAACTATAAATTTTTTTCAACAAATAAAAATATGATAAGCATTAACTTCTTTTTTTAAACATTATATGTGATGATCTTCGATATTGACCTAAATAGCGCAAAACTAAATAACATATTTACCACTTCCTTGTTACTCGAAACAATAATTTTTCGACGTGGTTTTATTACTAGAAGGAAAAAGATTGTATTAAAGACACGAAGTAGGTATGAAATATGAAAAAAAATGGTAATGAAGTCATTATATCTGCGCATAAAAAGGCTTTACAGAAGTCACTTTGCAATACTGTTATGAAATACTTCCGAAGAGGTTCTTACTCACTTTGTTAGCCGATGGATAAGCAGTCCTTTATTTATAGATGACGACTTTTATTAACATGAAGATTTCAAACATACAGCTGAGAGGAATACAGACAATACAGAGCAGCACACGACAGCAAACAGTGACTCACACGTAGCAATTGTTAGTAATAACAACCATAACACACATAATTCAATAGAAGGAGGGGATCTAGGTAGCTTTCCTCTCCAGTATCTCTAAACGTCTGCAATTCACAACTGTCGCCTCGCATTAATCGTATCCATCTTTTGACTCACTACTATACGACTGGCTACTCAACTTACGATTCGATGCTGCTTCCACAATAAACACCAGAGCTCGATTCAGCAATCGCTTGAGCTCCACACAACGCTTGCTCTTCGAGGTCTGCTCCAACTATTCGCTGTTGCATCGCTATCCTATCGACGGCCCAAAACTTGCGACTGAGGCTCTTTTACAGCTTCCAGTGAAGGTTCTGTATATCTCGCTTCCTATTAGCTCAATTGCGAAAATTTTCATCCATTAATATCTAATTTGTATCCGAAAGTTGCCAAATTCGTTGCCATGTTTGCCGCCAAGCTCTAAGATCACTGGCACGACACCCGATTGGCGTCTAACAGATCTGACTGTGAAATTGTCTTTGTAATGATTGACTGGGAAGAAACCATACATTAAACCAGTGTTGTCAATCCAATAGGATCATGGATGTGAAAAACACTATAGAGCAATAAACGCTTGTTTCATCAGGGCAAGAACTTTCAACTATTCTCTCTTTCAATACAAGCCCAATTTGTTGAATTGACAATACTGGCATAAAGTAAATATTATCTTTTAATGTCAATGTTATGATATTATCTTCTAATGTCATTGTTAGAAGACAACACAAATCTTTGAAACAGACAGGATTTCACCATATGTCTGCCAAAGAGTTCTCTGTACTTTTATGCATGCGTTAGGATGGGCTGAATTGAACAAAATAAGGAAGAGATGAAATATTACAGGAGGGGATGTTTGCATTTAACAATGAAGTAAATTCCAGAAATGTACACATCCTTCCTTGTCTCACCCCTTTGAGAAATAGAATCGTCGAAGAGTGGTCTTCTCAAGATATTAACATCAACTTTAAAAATGTATTTGTTTTAATCTTTTCTACGTATCTTCACAAGCGTGACTCCATTTTTTTATACTTGGGATTCTATGTAAATGTATTATTTCAGAAATTTGAAATGTTCATTTTATCTTATCTAATGTATTTATTGTTACAATTGTACATAATTAACATATTTATTGTTACATAATTAAAATTTAATTTTCTTTTTCAGAAAAAATTAATTAAAATCCTGTTGAAATATCCGAGTGCAATTTTATTTGGCTTGTATTATGAAGTATGAAAATCAAACAAAACGAGCTCAACTGCAAATCAACATTTATGCTGAATTTATCAGCATTCAAGACGTCAAAAATTGTAAAATGCAATCTTTTCCAAAGATGTAATAAATTTTACCCAATCTTCTTTTGTGCTTATGTATAGTAATTTTGATTTTTCGATATCCAATTTAATTGTGTATTTTTCATTGAATGATAATTAAAACCTTTTTCATTGGATAAGAATATTTGTATCTTATGTAATTGATAATCTGAAAGTGGTGATGCCATTTAAGATGAATGAGGAAATATATTTTGCAATAACACAACTTTGTACATAGCTGGTGAATAATACTTTATTATCAGCTGCCTTTAGAGACTAGCAATTGACCCATTATCTATATATTTGAAATAATTTCTGACATCAAAGAACCTATCTCTCACCATAATTACTCTAATAACACTAGCGTGCTGTAATTCTTAAAAAACACATATCTAAAAAAAGGCATCATTCAAGCTTCTCTCAAGAAATATCCTTTTAAAATCAAATAAAAAACACAATCATCCACTACCTCTCTCCCCTCACAAAATTATCTCAGTCATATCATTTAACAAAAACAATAACCCTAACGGTGGTGGGGAAATCCCGCCAATCGCTTCCACCGACGTCGCCAGTGGTGGCCAAACATCACAACTACTGTAAGGATTTCTTCAATTTTTATTCCTTAGCAAGTTCATTATATCACAATATGTCTTCAAAGATCGTCTTACTACTCTTCCAGTATTTTTAAGAAAAATTGCAAAATACAGCTTGCAGTCTTCAATCTCCACATTTTAGTTGATTTCTCTAATTTTCATTGACAATTCAGTCCACTACATAAACATAGTTTGCCAATCAAAACACCGTATCATTATTTCGGTATCAGAATTCATGATAAATTTTTCGATACTTTGGGATTATCCTGTCGACCTGTCAAAGCTCGCAAAAAAGTGCCAATCCTTGCGAGATACACCAAGAAGTCGGCATAATTTTGCCAATTTTTTCGCGGAATCATAATGAAAAGCAATTTGCGGTTGTTGGCGCAGAAGCTACCTTTTGGCGATAATGTCGGGTTTGGCGAAAATGGTTGTAATAACTCAAAGAACTGATTTTTCTTTGAAAAATGTTTTCATTAAACATGTTTAATATGATCACGTTAATAGTATTAATATGTCCTCCAGGATGTCTATTATTATAAGTTTGATTCTGTTATGTCAGTTAACATTGAAGAATTACATCTAATCATTAGATTTTTTAATTTAAACCACAATTGCTCAGTAATGTAAAAATGATCTTATATGGATAGAAAGCATCTAACTAGTGTTTCGCCATGAAAGCTGATAATATTAATCAGGTAAATTAACTTTTTTATAATAATTCACTTAAATTATGATTATAATAAATATTACATTAAAATTCATCATTTTTAATTCATTAAATTAATTAATATCCCTCCATTAAAATATTTAATACAGAATGACTACAAGTGAGCACAATAATTATAAGACAAAAATAGTTCGAGCAACAAAATTTAGAGCACAATTTATCATAAAAAATGTAGATCCATAATCAAATTTTGAATTAAATCTGTCTACGAGTTAGCTTTTTGTCAATCTGTACTCTTGCATACATATAAACGCGATATATACATATAAACACGATGTATACGTATAAACACGATGAGATAAAAACGAAACGATTTCATAAAATAAAATTTAATGAGCAATCTTATTTAAAAAATTGTACTTCTGTTTTGAATCGCTACAAAGAAAGACGTCAAAGATTCATCACTCTAAGAAATACAAATGCGCATGTACAGACAAAATCAGAAACTGAGCACTGACAATGTTCAGGGCTTTATTGAAGGTCAACCCTTTAATGCGGTTGAGAGAGCTGGTATCTTTATTAGGAGGTAAAATTCAAACTGATAATTAAATGAGATTTCCGCGGATTATTCTTATGTCATTGAAATAAACAAGGCATTACAATTTATTATTCATTGCTCATTTTAAGGCTTACACAGTGAAACCCCACATAAAGAGTATAATTCGCCATGTCAGCAACTATTGTAAACACAGTCCCGCCGAGGGTACCAGAAAATGTTGTATTATCACAAAGTAATACGCTATTGCGCTACCAGCGCATCTATGAACTGTGCCTACTGATAATAGCTTTAAGAAACTCGAAAGACCTTTAAAAGGTTAGCTGAAAGTTTAAGAGAAAATAAGCAGGCGTTTAATTGCATCCATAACGTTTATTCTTCAAAACACACAATATAAACATTTCCCGCTCAAAACAGTAATCAGGTTACAGTTAACAACAATCATTATGTACAGTTAACAAAATCAATATCAAATAAAAGACTGGTAGACGCGACAATTATACTGAATGTAACAGTACTCAAAAACCAAAGAAATTTTGATAAGCACAAATAGAATAAAATTTTGGGACGAAAACATTAGCCATAGCTTTCAATATTTTATTCCAAATATTTAACTGTAACAATTTCTCATTAAAAGCAGAATATTCAACAATATTATGAAAAAAAATTCATATTTTTACATGGAATAATATTATGAAACTACTTTATAACTGAAGAACGATCCGCAAATGTTGAAAAAATTGTATTGTAAATTTTTCCTTTATCTACGCTGATCCATTTTGCAATGATGGTAATGTGAATTATTTATTTAACAATAGGATATAACAATTCATTAACCATTTTTATGTGTTTTGCTTGAAATGGCGAGGCAATCCCACTACATTTTTGATACCTTGATTGTCATTCTAATATACGATTTCTGATTTAAAAACTCACTTTTTAATAAAATATGTTAGCTTCCTTTTTATTAATCTAAAGTAAGAATGAATTAATATTAGAAGATGAAAGAAATAAAATTAGAAAAAGTAAAATAAAAAATTTTCATTTAAAACATTCTTCATCCAGCTTTAATCTTCTAAAATTATTATGCATAAACAAACTATCAGAGTTTTTATGAACAGCCCTTGCTTAGACCGAACTTGATTTTTGTTCTTATTTTCTAATTTTGTAAATGAAAAAAGTGGTACTTAATTTCGGAAGAATTATAGAAGTTATTATTTCATATTTTTAAAAATTATTATTTTTAAACCTATGTTTCCATTTTAAAAAAATAAGAACAGATTAAGGAAAGACGAGTGAAACCACTTCTGTGGTTTCAAATCACGTTCAACAACAACAAAAAAAATCATTAAATTAAAAGGTCTATCAAAAATTAGATTGAAAGTGGAGAATATTCCTAAAGGAAGGAGTGCACAATTTTTATATTTGAAATGCAGGTCTCAGTATGGATAGCTCAGGGGGATAATATGATATTTTCAAACTCAAAGGTCTCTGGTTCAAGTCTTGAGTTAGGTGAAGAACATAGATAAAGATTACAAATAATAAAGAAAAACACTAAATATCTTAATGCTTTTCATGTCCAAAAAATAATTAGATAAGTTTCTAGAGTATTTATAACATTGAAAACTAATTTGGTGAAAAGCAGGAAATTACGCAGAATCAGAACCCAATATTATTCAAGAAAATGAAAGTCTTATATTTTACTTTGTTTCAATTTTATAAAACAATATTATATATTATTATTTTTATAAAATTTTACAGTATTATGTGCTATTTGGTGCAATAACATTCGATATCCTTAGTTGCCGAATGAGCTCGTGGTGTCATCTTAATAAGCCAGTAACTACCACTAAACATTGGTGGCCATTTTTGTATAGTGGATAAGTTACTGGACTTCAAACACGAACATCGCAGATTCGATCCTTGGCGGAATTCAACCTACGTATTGGCACAATTCCGCCAATACATACGTCAAAAGCCTTTATTTAGAGTGCAAAACTCTACTTCTATATATATAAAAAAGTGCTGTTGCATTTCCACTACTATGAATTCTTTTAATATATTAATTTCTTCCGTAAGTTAGTGAAAAAAACCATGCAATCTTGCTTAGATGCACATTCGAAAGAAATCTACATACACTGCAAATATTGATATCAAAACAATTATGATAATTATTTTGCGAAATAAGACACGTATTTTAAGTTAAAACCAAGGAAAAGACTGAAATTCCGTACTGCCAAAGTGTCTTCAGAACAGAATAAATTTATATTATATATTTCGACGATAAAAAGGTAATTTAAAAATTCATCCCTTCGAAATCACAATATCGGAAATAGAATTAGAGCATGGAAATCACGTGTGCAGAAGATAACAGCAACATCAAAAGAATAGCTCATGCTTAACGATTCTTTTTTTTTTTTTTTTGAATTTTTAATTTGGTTAGAATAAAATTAAATGAGTATGGTGTTTGGATAAAATCTAAGAAAATTATATTTTCTTCTGAACAGGTGAAGAAATTCCATGTGCAAAATAAGTAATTGCTACTGAGCAAGCCCATTTTATTTCAAATCGAAAGTATACGTCACTCCTACTTTGTTTTTTTTAACTAACCGCGCCGCGTGTAATAATTTGATGTCAACACGTATCGCCTCAAGAAGCATCAAATATAATTTTTTCTTGTAATTTTAATGCATAATTTATTTTAAAGTTATTTATCTCTTATAATTTGAATCATGACTTCAGGTAAATTTATTTTCGTTTTTGTATTTTCAAATGTATTGTGTTCCTTTTAAATTCGATATCTTTTCACTTTTGGAAGTATAAATATTTTTTCAAATGCATGCATAAAAAACTACCTTATAGTTAGAATTTTCATCCTTTATCGTTTCTCATTATGTTGCGTAATATAAGTAAGACATTCTTCTTTAAAGTAATTTACATTTTTTGTGGAATATTTTAGGTAATGTGATTCAAGATGTCGATACCGGCCACTCGGATATGATAGTAAGTACAGATACTGATGGAACAAAATGAATGATTTAATGTATATAGTATGCCGTGTTATATTTTATGAAAGAAAGCAGAGCAGTGATTTGCAATTTTTACTGTTATTACTTACAAGCTGTGAAGAAAACAATTGAAGGTTGTTGTTTTTTTGTTCATTAAAATGTGGCATTTTTAAAAAAATGTCATGACAGTTTCTTAGGATTTGATTCCGTCTTTCAACAGTTTAACATATTGCTAATTTTATCTTATTTTAAAGATTTCAAAATTAAACATATTTGGCCATTCCCATTCAAAAATCTGTTCTGCAATAAAATGTTTCGACATAAAATGCTCTCCTGAAATACCATATGTTTACTTTTTATTTATTGCAAAGTAACCTGTCATATGAACATAATCTACTACTTATTTTTAAACATAAAATCTTGTGATTCCTTTAACTTTAGTTTTAGTCTATTTATTTATTTTTGAAATTAAGGCTGTTATATGATTTTGTACTAGAATGTTTCATAATCTGTTTTATGGATTTTAATATGCAATGCTGTTGACACTACAGCTTTAAATATAAATATGATACTGAATTTGTTTAATTATTTATTTGAAAATTATTTGGTTTTTATCAATTATAGTATGCACATAGTATAAGATCTTCTAATTGAAAATTATGGAATTTTTTCGTGGTTTAAGAATTTATAAATATGTAGCATATTAATTTTTTGTTAGATTAATTTAATTTATTGATGACTAGATGAATTTTTGAAAAAAAATATTCATTTCAGCATGATGCACAAATGGATTATTATGGCATTCGACTGGCTACATGCTCTTCTGATAAGACAGTGAAAATTTTTGATGTTCGCAATGGTGCTCAGAAACAGGTGGCTACATTAAAGGGGTGAGTGTTTCAATTTCTCATTCATGTTCAATTAAATTTAGGAGAGCATTTATATTATTTAAATATTTATAATTATTATATAAATATTTTTCTGCTATTTTTCCTATATATATTGACAAAATAATTAAATATTTTTAAAGTGGTGTGAATGTATATATATATATATAATATGATTATTTACCTTCATATTAATTGTAAATCGAGTTTTTGTAACTTTAAACATAAATTAATTCATTTATAAACATGATTTAATTCAGATGTTATGTGGACAAAATAATTATCTCTAAAACTTAGTGACTTTAATTTGAATTAAGATCTCAGTATTTTATTAAGATGCAATTGTTATATAATTAAGTAAGAATGAAAATGGAGCAATTAAAATGTTAATGAACAATTAGAATTTTATTTTTCATTATCATATATATCATTTAAAAATATAATTATTTCTTACAAATGTTAATAAATTTATTCATTTAAAATTTTACAGTGAAAATGGGAATTTCAAATTCCCAAAATTTGAAATGGCATATTAAATTGCTGTAATATGACGTTTCAAATGCCATTCCAATTTTAGAATAAAATTATATGAGTAAATATTATTGTTGTTTGCTGCATATAGTTTGAGGCCTTGAAAACATCTGAATACCATATAAGGAATATATTTTACTTCCATTCATGCTCTTAACTATTAGCTTCTTACCATTAATTTAATGCCTTTTCTGATGATATTTTTGCAATGTATTTTTCTATGTTTTGTGCAATTTAAAATAACCACATTATTCATTTAAAAATTGAGTTAGTGTAGATTACCTAAAAGTTGCAGAAATTTACTAACTTCTACCTATTTGAAATTGAATGTGATCATTTTATGTTAGATCATAAATTATACTTCTTTATTTTACTGAGTTTATACAATTTTTTAAACAGATTTTATGAAAATGGTTGTCAACCCAAAATAGCTAAGATTCTACATTTTTACTTCCTTAATTTAAAATTTCTAGCATTGTGAATATTAAATTCTTAAATTTTGTCGAACAAATTGAGAAATTATTGAATTGTATGATATTATATAGAATATCCTTGAGAACTGGATTCTATGAAATGCATTTTTTTTAAATTAAAAAGGCAGAATATCTGTGTAAGTCCTTCTTAAAAACCTTATCTGTGAAAATTGTAGTGATAAATTATTGAATACTAAATAGTGCTTATCAAAATTCTTCATTTTCTATTGCCTATTTTTTGTTGTTAAAATTCTAACACAATAATTGAAAATGTAAGATAATATTTGCTATTTAAATTCTTTTACTGAAAATAATCAGTTTTTAGGTGTTGGCAGATAAAGATATTAATACAATTTCCAAAGATATTAATCTTTCTACACTGCTCTCTTCTCCAACTTGTAAAATGCAATGAAATAATTTTTGAAAAAGAATCTTTTTCCTCCTTTATTGAATGTGCTTATATCACATAAACATTTTTTTATATTTTGAATTTTTTTTTACTAGTTAGTTACAAAATATTTTTGAAATGAGGTGAAGTCAGTCCTTATTATTATAATATTTAGCTTTAAAAATGTTCATCAAATGTTGGATAATCATCCAGACATGAACTTCTGACTCAGTTAGTGGAAAATTGGAAATTATGAGTTACTTATGAACAATTAGTAAAATACCAGAATTATTACATCCAGCACATTGAAACTTTGTAAACTATGCAATAAGTTCAGCATCTAATATTAATAATTAGAAGGCTGACCATTGTTTATTTTAAAATGGTTTCCTATAGTTACAGTGCCTTTCAATTATCAATTTGTAAATATAATAATGCAATTCTCAAAATTGTCTCCTGTTCTAAAAGAATTGAATGTTTTTAAATAAATTTTTAAAAGCTACCTTTTTTGTTTATTGAAGAAATATTTTTTCAAAAAAAGATATTTAATCACAAAAACAGTTTCACCTTGTCTAAAATATGTGTGTTTTATATGTATTGTAGTAATATCATGGATAATTTGTAATCAATCGTAATAACTAATCTTATTGATTCTACAAACTATCAATATATTTTAAAAACTGGCTTCTTTATTAATAAATTGATAGCATTAATTATAAAATGAATTTATCTTCTAGGCATGAAGCACCAGTTTGGCAAGTAGCATGGGCTCATCCAATGTTTGGAGTTATTTTAACTTCTTGTTCTTATGACAGAAAAGTTATCATTTGGAAAGAGACGGATGGTAATTGGGAAAATATATATGAATACAATAAGCATGATTCTTCAGGTAAATGTTTCAGAAAATTCAGTCTAGAATTTTTGTTAAATATTTTTATCATGATTCTTGTAATTTAGGTTTGCTTTACAGTGTTTTATAACAATAGCATTAACAGTTGAATATTTTTCTCATGACTTTCTGTTTATTTATAAATTTTAATAGAAAGTAGTTGTATAAAAAAAAAATGTTAAAAAATTTCTAATCTGTAAGAAGTTGTCAAAAGTGAGTTGAAAGCTGCTAAACAACTGTTTCATTGTTCTATCAAAAATTATTCATTTTTCAAATTAAAAATCATGGTTTGATAAGCCTTAATGTATTTTATTAATTTTCAAAAAGTTCCAAAAGTAGTTTTTCTTTTAACTTTTCTTTGAGTCATTATAAGTCATGGCTTCATTACACAGATTATTTTTTAAACTGCATTGTCTGTTATGCATATTAATAGCTAAAGAATATTTTAAAATTTTATGCTATTCTTGATGAACTAAATATTGAGTGTGGGCATAATGTAACACATGTACCAAATTGTTTTGCCTCTGTTGATATAAAACTATTAATTATAGATCATTTTAGAACTTGCCAAAAGCAACAGTTTAAGGAAAAAGCACATCTTTAACAGTTTTACCTGAAACATTTACAAATCTTTAATCAAATGATATATTTTCACCCTTGAATTAAGTCACTAAAATGGTTAGTGAAAATTGAAAGAGATGGTTTAAGAGTTGAGGAAGGTGTGAAATCATTATATCAGTTTTAAGTCATTATAAATTTAAATTTAGCCTGTAGTTTAATTTATTGCTTTAGCTGAAATATTGAAAATATTTTCAATTGCGAAGCTGTGAATTATTTATGAATTGATGTAAAGGAGTAATTTATTAATGTGAACTGCTGCAAATTTACTCTTCCTTAGAGATAAATCTATGAATTTATATAAGTTTTTATTAAATGTAAAAAAAAAAAAAAAAAATGTTTGAGTAGTTTTTTTCTTTTAAGCATAACTGTTCAGGTTTAAATCTATTAATGCATATTTTTCTTCTTTATCTGAAAACAATCTGAGTAAGATTTTCAGAAGAAAATTAGTTACAACATTATGATTTAGTCCTTCTACAAGCATTGTGAGATAACTTATGTTTTTTGCTGTTGTATGATATACTAGTTGTATATAGGTACCATTTTGGTTATTTTATAGATTTTCTATCTGTATGATATTCGTATTCAGATCTAAAACTTATCTTTTAAATTTATTTTAAGTATGAGCAAGTTCCATTAAAAGTGATGAGAAATATACAAATTAGAAATTCTCTTTTCATTTCCAGTGAATTCACTTTGTTGGGCTCCATACGAATATGGTCTTATATTAGCTTGTGGCAGCTCTGATGGATCTGTTTCTGTTTTGGCTAGCACTGGTGGTGGTCGCTGGGATACAAAAAAGATACATAATGCTCATACAGTAAGTTTGTTAGAATTCCTTCCTTTTTTTCCCCTTCCATTTGTTAAGATAATAAAATTTAAATCTTATAAATTTGAACTTTCTAGATTGGATGCAATGCAGTAAGCTGGGCACCTGTGAATGCTCAGTTAGTTTATTCAGGAAATGTAGAGTACACTGGATCGAATGCAAATTTGGCAACAGCAAGCTCTACAAAACGTTTTGTAACTGGTGGATGCGATAATCTTGTGAAGATTTGGAAATACACGTAGGTTTTGAAGTACCTTTCTTTCTAATGTGATTCTTTAAAATCTCTTAAGTAGACATTTGATTTGATCATATGACTTTCTGCTTAGACTGCTTTTAGATATGAAATAGAACCTTAGTTATTGTTTTTCCCCATCAAAAAAAAATAAATAAATAAATTATCATCTGTGAAACCATACAAATTATTTTATAACTATATATTAATAAAGTAAAAAAAAATAATTTTGCCTTCTTGAAGAGTAAATAAGTTCGTACTTTTTGCAATTGTATTCCATACTCTTCTATATAAATGGATTTTCTATGATTAATTTGAAAATTCTATTAAAATAAGGAATAATAATCAAATTCAAATGGTGTGCCTTGGGATTCAATATAAGATGGCTAAGAGGCTTTTTTTAAATATAAGTTGTTTTTTTTTTTATACTTACAAAACTTTCTTAATGTGTTTTTATTAATTATTCTGTTATTTGGTTTTTCTTACTAACTTTGGAAAAAATGTTTTTTTGTTTTGGATTATTATGAAAATACTGATTTTTGAAGTAAAAGTTTGTTCAAATAATATCTTAACAGAAGCTATTCGATCAAACTAAAATAACTAAGTTTCTGAATTGTAGATAATATTGATGAATTTAATATTTATTATTTGCATTCATAAATTGGTGACTTTTTTAAAGAAAGTTTAGAATATTTTCACTTAAATTATATGTAAGCTTTAAAATATCTCTCTTTATGTACAATGCTGACATAGACAAAAACAAGACAAATTTGTTTATTAGAAATAACTAGCATTTTGGATTATTTACATGCTTGGATAAAATCTAAGACATTAATACATATATACATAAATTGTTTGATGTAAAAAAATAAGTGAAAATCAAGCACTTTCTATAATAAATTGACATCTCGATAATAAATGACATAGATAAATGAAATTTTTGAAGAATTATTCATTAGAAGATTTAGTCAGAAACACTGAATGCTCTATCATTATTGCTGAAGTATAATTTAAATTAAAGTGTTTTTACTAAGTTGTTCATCAGAGTTGATTGACATGGCTAAAATAATGCTATTGATACTATTTTTGGTGATTAATACCAGTATTTCAACCAGTTTTAGTAAAATACATTTTACTGGAACAAGAAAAGGAAATAAATTGAATTCCAATTTCTAAAAAAATCAGAATTATATATTTTTTCTTTTTTGCAATGATATGTATGTAAATGACCTGCCTCTGCTCCAAGAAAATTATAATTTTTTGAATTGATGTTTCAATTTTTAGTAATTTATGAAAGATTAATGTTTACAAAACCATGCCATTTGAAATAAATTTTTACTTAGATTCATATTCATAATTATCATATCCATAATGTTTTCATAATTTTCTATGACTAATGGAAATGTGTAATTATATGATGAGCTTGCACAGTGCACTAAAATTCTATAGTGATGATTAAAGAATTGCAGCATGATTCTTGAGCAAGTGAAGGACTTGTGTGTATTGCTCTAGTTTTTGTCATTCTAACAATGTATTAGAAGTTATGTTTTTAATAATGAATATGTATGTTTTGTTGAAATAAGTTAAATATGTATTTTCATTAGATTAAATAGATATTGGTGAGATATATTCAGTAATGCAAAGACATTGACTAATCAGTTGTAATACTTGCATATATTTTAACTTCCATTTAAATTATTTAATAAAATAATGTACCTATTAAAAATATATTTTAAAATAATCAGAACCTTTATAAAATACTGCATTGATGCAATTTGTAAAGAACTAATTTTTGAATTTTATTACAATTTACATTATTTAACAATTTAAAATATTTTTTTTTCTCAAAAGATTTAAATTATATGAACTAAATGAATGCATTTGTGCTTATAGAGAAACTATGAAAACTATTTCTTTTATTAGAGGGTAGAAATTCAAAAAATCTTTCGAACAGTTATAAATTTTCTAATGAATTTAAAATGTCTGTTGTAAGTAATAAATGCTGTCTACTGATAAAGGAAATTTACCTTTTGCTTTTGACATAAATTTTTTGATTGTGAAATACCATTCCTTACATCTTAATTTTCCTTTTGTAAGCTTCATTGTTTTTCCAAATGTTATATTTGTTTTATAAATATATTTTTTTAAATAAAATATTTGGTAAATTTTTAACAAAGCACACTTTATGTATTGATTTTTTAAATGAAATTAAACACTTTAAATGGTTTGACTTCATAGTTATTTTGCTAAGTTTTGATTCTTTTCTTCATTGTTGCATTGTTTTATTTGTGTTTTGCTTCCATCAGAGATAAAGATGATACATGGACAGAAGAAGAGAAGTTAGAAGCACATTCTAATTGGGTGAGAGATGTTGCATGGGCGCCATCTGCACATTTTGGGCAAAGTGTTATTGCAAGCTGTTCACAGGTATTGTTGAATAACATTTATAATTACAGTCTCACAATTTTGTTAAAAGCAATAATTATGTATATTTAATTTTTTAAATATATCTTTTGGTGGAGGAGGAATATTTCATGTTTGTTGAATTTGTAAACATGCCTTGATTCAGTCCAAGACCCTTATATGTATAATCATTTAAAAACACTCATTAAAAGATAAATACATTTAAATTCATTATCAATTTAAAATTTTACATATATTTATTTTTAATACTGTAATCGTCTAAAAGACAGCATTTTTTAAAGAAATAAATGATGTTATATTACCTCATTAAATTACGTAAAGAAATGATGAAAAAAATAACTTTTTTTAGTATTACTTTTGGAAGATATTTTAATTAAAAATTCTGCCGAAAAACTTTCTTTGTGGCTCTTGCACGAAAACTATGGATTTATATTAAATTTCATATTAGCTTTCTGTTGAAATGGATTTTTGATTCCATTCTGGGAAATAAATGATCTAAAGGCTTTATCACACGGCAAAGTATCTTCGGCATTTTCCGTCAGCAAACGACAGCGAAAGTGACGTCACTTTAAAGTTCCACATGATTGGTTGAATTTTGTTTGCGGATAATATTTCCGATGACATTTTCAAACTGGTTAGAAAAAGTTGTCGATTATGAAACTTGCTTGACCGGTTTTTGAGGGTAGAAACAAAAGTGCTGGCGAAATTTCGCCGTGTGATAAGGCCTTAAGTTACAAAGATTTTTGCACATGCATATTACATATACCTCAAATTTGAGTTGCTTGTTACTTTATACTATTTTAATTGAAAAATAAATTTTTCAAATTTTACTTATTTGAATTACTTTATTCTTAAATAAAATATGTTACACATATGTAGGTAGAATTAAACCTTGAGTAAAAGTATGTATGCAAAATTATAAATCTATGATAATTAGATTTTGTGTGTATTTGTGAAAATTGAAACATCACTATCTAATCACATAAATCTAAATCTAATGTTTGATACAGATTTTGATATAAATAATTTATATTAAAATTGTTTTAAAAAAATTTGTTGAAACTTGTAAATTATTAATTTATTTTTATTCCTTAATTGTTTAACTTTATTTGAGTTTATATAAATGGATGTTTTATTAATTAAATTCATTTTTAATTATTTATTTTAGAATGAACTCATCTTTTTTCATGAAAATAATTTTCCTGACTTTTGTAGAATTAATTTTTTAAACTGGATTTTTTTTTTTTTTTGTACAATGAAAAAATAAATAATAAAGCTATGTTATTGTTAACTATTACAGTATTTGAAATTATCTTATCTATTTTATACATTAAAAAAAATGAAAATTTCATTTTAGGATAAAAGAGTTATAATATGGACTAAAACTAAGGAAACACCATGGACTCCTAAAGTTCTTCACACATTTGATGATGTTGTCTGGCATGTTAGCTGGTCTGTTACTGGAAATGTTTTAGCTGTGTCTGGAGGTGACAATAAGGTAGGTTAATTTTTAGCATGTTCTTGATATCAGATTTTGTAGTGGGTTGAAAGTTCTTATCACGAAATAAATGTGAATTCTTTGTTGGAAAGAGGATGAAATATTCCAAGAGCACTCGAGACTCTATGTAGATTCCATAACTCTTTATAATTTTGTTATATTAAATTAATGTGTAACAAGCAGTTAGAAGGGTCGCAGATTTAAGTTTCTGCGACATTAATGATCTAATTAAAAATCATTAAATTTGAGCAATTTTAATACACAAAACACTCATTTAAAATTTAATAATTGTGTGTGTGTTTGAATCATACCAGGAAACTGCTAATTTAATTCAACATTTTTCTTTGGTTCCTTGGATTTAATATTTATATAATGTTAAAATATCTTAATTTCAATTTGTGGTCAAATTTAAATCAAAATTAGAAATTTATTTTTCAGAATCGTTTTGTTTACATACATGTTCAGTCAGATATATTTTATGTTATATGTTAATGTATTCATTATAAAAAATTTAACAAGTTATGTACATTAAAATTTCTTAACAGAAAATGCACATCTATCATATTCAAAAAACTGCATTTATTTATTAAAATTGTTTATAAATAGTTAAAAATAAAATTATATAATATTCTATAATTAAAATAACTGTATACTGAATCTTTACTGCCATTTGGAATGTATTTTTATTATTATTATTATTTTGTCTGAATTCAAATTTTCCGGTAAACTGCATACTTTATTCCGTTTTCTACTGTATTTTAAATTTGTCAGTATTTTGATGAAATCCTATGTATATGGCAAAATGAAAAGGATAACATTTATATTCATATTTACTCAAACTGATTCTCTACAATAAATCATTATAGTTGAAACATTAAATAAGCATTACTTTTAAAATATAATTGTAAGTCAAAATATCTTATTTGTTAAATTTGTATATTTTTTTAAATAATGAATGCAGTTAGGGAAGTGTTATATTGAACTATTTCTGTGACATTTTTGTAATTTTTTGATATTCTTTGATTCATAACTGCATAATCACAATACCATTTTACATTAAGATCTACGTTAATATGCAATGCAATATCTACAATAAACTGTATAATCTCAAGTATGTTGTTTAGAATTCTATTTGATGTTGTGTAAATTCTTGCTTAAAATTACTCTCTTTATATTTTTATTGGTCTCTCTTATTTCAAATTCAACCTCATTCTTTATACTCAAACTATTATAACTGATTTCTTAATATATTAAATGCTGTGGGAAAAAATACATTAATCTATTATCAGTTATTTAATAATATTTTATTTCTGTTTTCTGGATGAATCTAAAAAAATGATAGCAGTTGAATAAAGTTTTCTAAAAAATTATTTTTAAAATCTTTTTTCTACTTTTTTCTGACATTCTTTTTAAAAAAAATCTGAACATATACTTGATTAGAATTCAAAACAATTTACCACATTTTTGAAAATTTTTATGTAGAGGATGTATTTTCACTTAATATGTAATGTATACTTTTCCAACACTTTGTAAATTTACAATTAGTTGCTTATATTTTTCATTGTATCAGTTTGTGTTTTCTGATAAAGTTAAAAGTTATATCTTTTAATTTTGAAAGAAGAAAATAAGTTCTTAAACAAAAGTAATAAAGTAAAAAAAAATTACTAATTAATATGAAGTTTAAATTATGTATGAATTGAAGTAAAAATAATTCCCTAAAGTAAAATTTTAAAACAAAAGCATTTAATAATCGATGCCTTGTTTTGTGAATGTTTAATTGCCCTTCCCTCAAAAATGTATGTTTTCCCCTTGAGATTATTGTTTTAATATTTTAATTATGTGATCAATTTTTTAATTTTAGGTTACTTTGTGGAAAGCAGTAAATGATCATCAATGGGTCCGTCTAAACGATGTAAATAAAGGTTCTGAAGAAAGAAAGAGTTAATCATTCATTTAGAAGTATTCCAAAGAAATTATTTTTCAACTGTATGAAATATTACATTTTTTAAAAAAATATTAAGACAATGTTCATAGCTTCATGTTCTGTTTTCTTCCATAATAGAATTAAAATGTTTTTCAATCACTCTTTTGGTATGCTTATTTGAATGCATTTATTCAGAGTTTCGTTATATAAATTTATGCTTATGCAATATTAAGACTTAAAAGAAAGCCACTATATATTATAATGTTTAAATATTGGAGTAATTTTTCAGCTGTGTATTCTTTAATATTTCATCATTGATATAGAATTTTATTCATTTTGATTCAACGTTTGAATTCTCGAAGAATTAATATATGGAGTTAATTCTTTTCTTTAGGTTCAGGAAATTGTTTGATATTACTAAAGAAATAATATATTCTTGTGGTTATAAAATGTGCATAAGTTTTCAGTTACAAAGATGACATCTGTTTTTACCTATTTATAAAAAATAATGTATTCTTAATGTAATGTTGAAAATATAAACTCATTTTTCTGTCGTGCACCTGTATATACTTTATTAATTATAAATTGGTAACAAATCACTAAGTAAATTTATTTCGGTATGTTTTGAATTTGGCCAAAGAAGGTCAATAAAATTTTATTAAAAAAATACACCAAATTTATGATAAATATTAATTTTTAATAAACTTTAAATATAATTACATTTGATCAAAGAAATACATTTATTGCACATACAAGATATTGAATGAACAGACAGTGTGTTGCCATATATACTATACAAAAGAATCCTACAAGTTATCATATTGGTTCTCAATTCTTATCAGTAGATCTTAATACCTCATTACTTACTAAGATTATTTCATCTATTTTTAAATGCCAATACTTATGTATTTATTATATCTTAAACAACAAAAGGTAAATTTTGTTAACAATTCTATTTGCATATTTTTAAATAAATTTCTTGGTTTAATGATTAGGGAGAATATGTTAGGATTTTCAGATCTGCTTTACATCAGAAGCAGAGAGGAGGAGTGGAATTAATTTTTTTTAAATATAAATGGCAAGTATTAAAATATATGATCATGAGTTAAAAACCACTGTTACCAAATTCTATTTAATGTAATTATTAGAATCTTTAAAAAATTATTATAGTAGCCTAAGTAAAAATTTCTTGATATTCTCCTACTTTATATACACAATGACCTTTCTAATTCTGACCAATAACTAATTTTAAAGCTATCAGAAGTAAGTATACTCAGTGAATTAAAAACAATGCATCAGTGTTAGTTCTGTTAATAAATATATTATTGAAGAAATTATTTAAGTCTAGAATTTTTTTTAATACAATTTTCTTGTACTTAATAACAAAAGTTGATCAAGATATAAAGGGTTTTGAATTTCATTATTTTAAGCCAATCAATTTGCTACCTGTTCAGTGAAATAGTTTAGAATATGAATATTCAAAATTACATTTAAAGTCACAATGCATTTTATTTTGCTAGATGATTGAATAAAAATTTAGACTCAGTAATATTTTTCAATTCTATACAGTATATTTAGTGGTACAAAATTGTATTTATACGAGAATTACATTTTTGATTAAGTGAAGAAATTTTTTAAAATCCAATTTCTAATAATTTTAAAATTAGTGATTGGGCCATGACAAAGGGACAATATATTTATTTCTCATTATTGGTGCTAAAAAATAATATAGATATTTATAAACAAGGCAAGCCTAATTTTTCATAGACTTTTGTCGTACATGCTCTAAAGTCATAAAATATTGTACATTTCTATGCAACATACAGTTATGCATTTTATGTTAACATATTCTCATGCAATGGAATAATACTTGCAATATATGAAATAAGTTAGAAGGATGTTTATATATACTGAAGGATGCTTTTGCTTCTTTGCTTATTATATAAAGAATGCAATAATATGTGCATATGATATTTTGATCTCAACAGAATAAATGTAAATGGTAGATTAAAAAGTTTTGCAAATTTTTAAGTGTAAATTAGGCATATTAAATAAATTATTTGTACAATGGAAAGAAAAATGAAGGTGGGATTTCTACAATAAAGATTGCATTTCATCATAAATGAATAAAAGTATCACTAGACAAAATATCCAATACAGATTAGTGGAAAACAAATTCACATGCAATATTACAAATTGCTTGCAGCATGGCTTGTAGTTTTAATTTTGGAAGAACTTAAAATTATTTGTGAAAGTGTACCTTTTCAGATGGCTAGTCCTATGTCAAATTTGTATTTCTGTAACCATACATTACTTATATTTGCCACACACAATAATATGGCTAAAGAAAAAACCGAATTTGAGATATGATCCCCCATTTCACCAAGTAACAGTTCCGACCTTCCTAATTTGATGTCGATTCAGGTGCCGCTTATCATGTAGCTACGATTCGAGGATCATATGTAAAATAGCCTTAGCATAATTCTAGATGCTAGTCTGACAAGATGCCTAAATGAAATTTACTTTACCAATTTACACTAAGCTGAAACTTAATAATAATACTTTATTATTAATGAACCAATACTTGATGCATTCTTTTACTTGGACAAATATCCTTTAAATAGCCATCCTTCGTATTTTATTGCAAAAAATATTTGTCTTTTTACTTGGTCTATTATTTAAATTTGTAAAACTAAACAAGCAATGAAATATGTGCTATTAATTGTTTATGTATTGAAATTTCAGTAAAAAAAACTTTTTTAATGCAGATAAACAATCAGGCAGCATTTGCACTAATAATCTTTCAACTATTCAAGCATGTAAATTTTCAATTTTACTTCATTTCAGATATTACTGATAAACTTCAAAAGCTATTACCTCATTTACATTTTTTAATTAGATGCATTTTTTAATCTACCACATTAAAAATGTCCGTCATATATTATTCCTTAAAGCTGCAATTTAAATTGATCTTTTAATATAAGACACTCCTTAAAAACATTCATAACATTGAAATAGCAATATGATATAATGCTGATCTTAATATTTTAGACACAGCCTGGTTTTTATACATACTACAAAATCAATGTATGCAACTGCAATAATTATACATCTGTTGCACTATTGTGAATATAATTTCTTCCAGTATTGTAATTGGCCTGTAAGGTGGACTATTCAGATTTTCTTGGACAGTTATTGTTAAATAGCAAAAATATATGCATACTGCAAGTTGGTTGGATTGGTTTATTGATTGTTGAACATACAGAAAATAATTGATTTGGATCTATAAAATTATTTGCTATGTTAAAATGGTAATATGGGTTCGATATATCAGCAAACAGAACAATTGAAAAATTTTCTCCCATGAATATTTTTCTATAGTTGAAGCATCGATTATTACTGTTATTATTTAATTGCTGAATGATGTTTTAATTATACAGGGTGATTTAAAAGGTTATTTACAAGTTTAAGGATACATCAGGTATGCATTTAATTTTAAAAAAATAAAACATGGAGTTGCAAAGATAAAAGATGACCATTACAAGGATTTATTTGCTAGTATATTAAATAAAAAACATGCCAATACCTGAATATTATATAATATAATGTAGGATTAATGTAATACAAATTCTTAATAGCATAACGAAGCTCCAAGGATAATTTTACAGGTCATACATACACATCATTACATGTAATAGGGCCCTTATGTATTTATAAACTATCTTTTGAGGCATCTTTAATAACTATAATCAATGCTTAATAAATACATATTGCCATTTCTTGATAACATGCATTTATTAAGTTTCAGCTTAGTGTAAACAGGTAAAGTAAATCTTGTTCAAGTATTTTGTCAGACTAGCATCTAGAATTATGCTAGGGCTATTTTACATATGATGCTCGAATAGTCACTACATGATAATGGACAATTGAATCGACATCAAATTAGGAAGATCTGAACTGTTATGTGTGGGATCGTATCTCGAATTTCTTTAGTCTTATTTTAATAATTGAATTTCTTTAGTTTTTGTCAGTACTTTTCCATTATACCGGCACAAATCTCGCCAAGCAGACTTTTTGGCGGCAGCACACAGTTGCCATTTCGGCGCATGCGACAAAATGGCGCGACTTTCTTTTAAAAAGTATCGGCAAAAGGTTACCGATGACGATATTCTGTTTGGCGTTGGTTGCATCATTATTGGCGATTTTTCGGCTGCGCCAGTATAATGGAAAAATACCGTTTTCTTTTTAGTCTTATTGGTGTGTATGGTAAATATATTGGATAATAAATTTAAACCTCAGTATGTACCGATACTTTGATGGAAATGGCAATCGAGCTAAACAATAATTGTTCCATTTTTGTTGGATTATTTTCTGGTACTTTTCCGTTATACAGGCACAAATGTCGCCAGTGTGAACCAAACGAGAGCCAAGTCGCCAAGTGAAGCGGATGACAAAAAATCAGTCAACGTTTGGCGGAATTCACATATTGTGGCGATTTCTCGCTGCTTTCCACTAACGAAAAAGTACCCACTTTCCTTTAGGACGTCAGAAGAAATGGCCATGCATATATGATGAATAAATTTTACCTTTCAATCAAAAATCCCAATGCAACAAACTTCGCGACTCTTTTGAAAAAGAATCCTTATCTTTCCCCATGTATGAAGATGGAATATTTGGCTTGCCTTTTTATGATTGTCGAACTAACATAAAGGTAACTATTACTTTTTAACAGCAGTTTCAATGGGGGAAAAAACTGTCGGTTAGCCTATATATGAGGGTGTTCCTTGATTCTCGCCAAGTTGTGATCGCCAATTGCCCGGCTTTGAATGGGCCGAAATTTCTCTATGTTTTGGCCGCCATTCCTGTCTGCACGGTATACTGTGAGAACAGGAAAGGCGCGAAACAAAAATCGCCAAAGGGGCAACTCTTAAACATACATATTTATTATATATTATTTGTCTTACCATCTTAGATACATCAAATGGATTCCATTGCATGATGAAGTAAATAAATCTATAAACATTTGATCCATCATGTTGAAATAAATCTCTTTTAAAAGTCTTTGAATAAGTTGAGGTCTCTTTCTTTGATAGGGGTGTTCGCTTTGCTTTTCTTCTCCTGGTAAGTGTCGAAGTACCGCGTGTCTCCAGGGTGACTCAACTTTGGTACTAAAGGTGCCTGCAATTTCGGAGAGAGAACAAAGTTATTGTTTACCTTGTATGAGCATTGCAATGTTTTATAGAAGGTTCTTTGGCGATGGTGTTGGCTGAATTGTGCCAATCTGGAGGTTGAATTCGTGTTGTGACGGATCGAACCTGCGATGTTCGGGTTTAAAGTCCAGTAACTTAACCATTCGACAAAAGCGCATGCTAGTGACTGTTACTGGCTTATTAATATGTCACCACAATACTCCCCTACCAGTGAGACGGTAGTAGGCGAACGATTATGTATAGCGTCATGACGAGTGAAGAGAGTGTTGCGGTATCGCCAAGTGAAATGGAGAGCTAAGAGAGTTTATGTTGCGTCAAGTGAGTCTGACGACTTTGTGTTGGTTGCTTTTGCTGCCGGTAGGTGGCGCCACAACAAATGTTTGAACGGTCATAAACCGAAGTCACCAATCTGGCGATGATGTTGGCTGGAATGGTGCCGATATGTAGGTTGAATTCCGCCAAGGATTGGACCTGCGATTTTTGGGTTAAAGTTCAGTAACTTACCATTCGGCAAAAACGTACGCTCATGTCTGTTGGGTGTTACTGGCTTATTAAGTTGTCACCAATTTGGACCTGTGATGTTTGGGTTTGAAGTCGCGTAATTTAACCATTCGACAAAAGCGATCATTAAATTGGTGACCCGGACGTGATTTGAACACAACCTTCTGACTCCAGATCAGAAGGTTGCGTGTTTAAGTCACGAATGTGGCGTTAGTGGCTTATTAAGATATCAACACAGATCAATGAAATCTTGAATAATAAAAATGAATGATTCGCAAATTGACAGATATATTCGTTGTTAAGTTTCTGAAGAATTTGTTGCTTCAAGAGTAAAATAAATGTACTATTTTCAGAAATATTGTTTCTTTTTAACGATTCTGCAGTCTTATATTTGTATGATTTTTATAGGAATCAATAGTAAATCAAGAAATCAAATTAGTTCACCTTAAAACATAACTAAATTTATTACTAAGAGATAGTTTCTTTGTGATATGGAAGTCACATCGATTTTAAGTGATATAAAAATGGTTCAAATGGCTACAGTTAGTGACGTCTCAAAAAAGACAGTACGTTGAAAACTATGAACAACATGAAATTTTGGTGATATATGTATAAAAAATTTGTTGTGGTTTAAGTGGTAAAATTTGGTTCACTTTTAGAATGAATTATATTGTACAACTGTAGCTCAATCTAAACTATCAACTTGAAATGCTATCAATTACATATATCAAGGAAATCGAATGCATTTTTTTAAAGAGGGTTTTTTAACGATTTGATTGGTAGCAGCACAAAGAACATAATAATTCATAAATATCAAAGGAAAAAATATAAAGAAATAAAATTGGCATTATCTTATTAGTGTTTTAAAATTTTGAAGATTTCGGATATGGAGGAAAAATGAAAAAAAGTTAAGTTAAAGGTGGGTTCACACGAGGCTTATTATTGCCCTCGTGTGAACAGCTGAGACAACGTTTGGCCCGATGGGATAATTATTTGCCATTGTCCCGTTGTGGTCACGTAATTTTCCAGAAGTAGGTGTGATCTTCTATTGCGTGCAATAATTAGCCTTGTATGAACCCACCATAACTTTTTCTTAATTTTTTTAAAAATCAATTTTTCATTGTGCTTTAATTATTTAAGAACTAAATAAGTGCTGAATTTGATAATCCTTCATTTAAAGATCTCCCATCTAAAATATTTTGAATGATTTTTTTTCATTATATGCAAAATAATTAATTGATAGGGACCAGTTGTTGTTAATATAAAATTAGGATTTATTGATTTTTTTAATTAATTGAAAATAATACTCATTTTTTAAAAAAAATCATTACTGGCTCTAGTTTATTTTTGAGCTTCAAGAAATGATATTATGCAAATACAAAATGTAAAAATATTGCATTTTTTAATAATTAATATTCTTACAAAGGATGTCACAGCAAATTAACAATTTGTTTGAAAATCCTCAATTCCCAATTCCGATTACATAACTTGAGCGTGAAATATTACTGGAATATTTCATGAGTATTAACTGGCATCATCCTTTAATTAAATATAAGTGGAATGTTTAAACTGTTGCGTTTGGCAACAGCGTCGTCCATTCGAAGCTCGATTTGCATGCGAGCTATGCAGGTTAAGCAAGCGAACTTAATTAGGTTTTGAATTCCAAATCCGTTCCAGTTTTCTAAATTTCCGATTCTATTTGTAGGTCAGCAGTCAAGACACGCATTAGCCATTAAGGTCGATCAGTTAGTCTTCAATGAATACTATTCCAACCAGTTTGGTTTAACAAAGAAACTAGTTACTACTAGACGACCTGCAACATGTATCAAACTTGTTGGATTAAAACCAGGATTTTTTTGTCACAACTTTTTAAGGTATCCGACTACGTTCGAAGGAAAAATTTTGAAAAATGGGATTTTTTTAGAAATTCTTTACGGTTTATTTATAATATTGTTAATAATAAACCCTATAAATACAAAAGCAATTATTTGAAAATATATTTTGAGAAATGGGAAAATGTGTAGTAAATTTTAATGAAATTTAACCAAAACGATTAAAGCTGTACACAAAACTGTAAATCAGTAATCCTATTTTTCTTTGCACACAAGTTATAGAATACAATGATGAATGAAATGAACGAAAATCTAAGAAAACGTCTGAGATTCAAAGAAGTTATTGGTAAAAATATAAGCATATATGCATTCGTTTTCATAAATTTACTGCTTATTTTTTCTAAAAACACCTATAAATGAAAAAGTGTTTGTCCAACACTAAAACTTTTGGTTCATTTCATTGTCCATGTTATTTAAAAAACACGCTGAAGCATTTATATAAATACCTCTATTAGTGTTTGAGATATCGTGTTAACGGTGGCGAATTTTTATGAAAATTAAAGTTTTGAGAAAATTGAAGTCAAAGAGAAATTTTAACTGAAAACTATGTGCGCCTGGATGATAGGTCAGGCCATCATTTTCCAAGAAAAGAAACTGTTTTAGAAAGAGGAAATTATGAACTACAAGAAATAACAATAAAAATAAAATCGCCAATGGGATCGATAACCTAAGTTTTTGACGTAGTCGGATACCTTAGGTTGGAAACAATTTAGATGATGTTATATTCGATCAGTTGAGAAAATTATGTCTTTGAAAGATACAATTCAGTTTTAAACGGTGACCAAAAAAGCACTTGTAAAAACTTTTGCTCAATTAATAAATAAAATATGCTCAAGTGCATTATTAATTACTATCCGCCTTTGGCGACCAGCTAGTTCGCCAATTTTACTGCTGTTTAAAATTTTCAGTTAAATACTTTATGTAACATCATTTTCAATTAAATACTTAATGTCACTGTCAATTAAATACTTTATGTAACTTGTCTTTTAATAGCTATTTCATGAAAACATTTTTAAGGTTCAAAATTTGATAGTCATATAGTGGTTTCAAATTACTCATTTTTAATGGAAATTGATTTTCAAATATTCATTCAGTCAATAAATTAGATAATGAATTGTCTATCCCTTTTTATTTAAAAGCGAAACCTTCTTCCTTGTTTTTAACATAAAATCTCTTCTTTACAGTTTCTTTTTAGAAAAAGCATATTTGAAATAGAAACGCGCTGAAAGTTACATTTTTATATGTTTAATTTGCAAAAGTAATTCATTTATTTTTTTAATTGGGGTTTTTATCAATCTAATGGTAGCATACGATAAAAGATAATTTTTTCCCCTTTCATTCGCAACGCGAGAGTGCAGCTTGTGTTTTATTTTTATTGTTGAAAAATATGATTATATTACTTTTTAAAATACTCATTAACACTCCAAATTTAATTTGTTGATTAAAATTTTAGTATCACTATAAATATAATTTTTTAATCTTTAATTTGATGCAAAAATTAATTTTGTGCTATAATATTTTTGAAAGGTAAAGCGGAAAAACGTCAAAATTTCATTTAATTTTTAATCAATATAAATTCTAATTAAAATTTTGAAAAATTCACTTCGAGTTGCTCATTCCCAACTCCCAAGGTATGCATGTGACAAATTTGGTAGCTATAGGTCCAACGGTATGGCCTGTAGAGCGCCAACACACAAACACACACACTTAACTTTATTATGAGTATAGATGAAAAGTTTTGAACGTGCGAATCACATGCTATTGAAATCACCAAACTGGCGAAATTTTTTCTTGGCACTCTTTGACGGCCATTAAAATCGACGAGTACCCTTTGAAATAATATGCAACATGCTTGTAATACATTTAATACATCTATAGATTTTATTTGACTCAAAGTACGTTTATAAATTAGATTAAAATTTTCGTAATACATTTTTGACATGGTCTGGAATAAGTTAGTTTGATATAAACAGTAATGCTTCATAAATATTTATAATATATCAGGAAATTGATAGCGTATAGTTTAAAACCTTAAATTATTTTTTTAAACCATTATGTACGTCAATCTAAATCCTCATTTTGGCGCGATTGATATGTAATTATTTTATTTGGTAAAAATGAAATTTGATTTTTATTAGTAAGATTTTTTTTTCAAAATTTCTAATCAAACCATTACGTTCGACGTGTATATGCGTCATCGCTTAATTTTTTTTTAAAAAAGGGGACTTGGAAAAAAAATTCCGCATTTAACGGATTAAAGAATGCAAAGTCAAATCTTTTTTTTTATGCACTTTTTGCGATTTAATTTATATGCATGGAAAAGTAAATCAAAATGAATTATATGAATAAAAAGTTATGAATAGAAATAAATTAATGGCTCACACAATACAAATTTTATGTACATATTGCACTACCATTTTTAATTCGTATGTGTAAAGAAAATTTTTTGTATGTTTAGGAGAAATCTTCCTATCTGCAAACATTTAATTAAAGTAAATGAATCATTTAAAAAATTTCGCTTGCGTAAATTAATTTTTGCGTTGTTTGGAAAAGTACTTTCTGGCTACACTGTGCAAGTTAGGTGCAAAAACGATGAAAATGATAGTGAAACAGAAAAAGCGAAATAAAAATGAAAACAGAAATGGTTTTATTTTTTATCAGTTTGATTAATTGTGATATTTCGCACCAATAAACAATATTTATGCAGGAAAGAGTTAACATATTTGACCTTAATTTTATCAAACAGTCAACAACGATGTAAATATGGTTTGTGGAACCAATTTTCAAACAAAATGCTACTTACCTTTAATTTGTGATTAAATATTTATATTTGAATATCTCCAATAGAACAATCTGACAAAAAAGTAATCGCCTATGTGCCATCTTTATTTAATTAACAAAATAATTATATTCTTAGAGAGAAAAAATCTTCTTAATAATAATTATTGTAATAATTTCATAAAAGTAATTTAAAGATAAATAATAATTATTTATCTTAAAATAACAATTTGTTATAATTCATTTATAGATTAATTATATTTTAGATTTTATTTTGTTGATTAGACTATTATTGACAGCTACTTGAATTGTAATGTTTCAGTTTAGAAAATTAGAATCTTTCTTTAAAAAAATAAGAATATTTGTAACAAGAATAAATAAAAATAAGAATAAAATTGAAAAAATAAGAATAAGAATAAAGATATTTGTAAAAAATAACAAATTTATATGCGAAGATCGAGTTTATAATATTGCTCATTGCGATTAAAGAAACATTTGTTTTTAGATCATTTTTCAGTAATTAATTCTCAGAAGTAAAAAAATAATAATAATAATAAATAAATAAATCCTTTCCCAAACCCTTGTTGTAACCGGAAGAAAAACCGTTAACCCTTGGGATTCCTCAATTTCGAAATTGGGACGTAGATGTTATTACAAAGAACCTTGAAATTTTCTGAGGTCAAAGCACACAAATTAGGTTTTTACATTTAACTTAATTTGAACAACTCGGCTGTTATTTCATCGAAACCGTTAATTATTTGTTTTCACAGTAAACTTTTTCTATTTGCGTATTTCAACGAAGAATGCAATGATTGTATTATGAAGTACTGGTATCCATATCCTAGTTTAATTAGTGTGTTCTAAACAATTAATTGACGTAAGATGTTAGGACCAAAATATGCTATTGTTGTCATTGTATTAAAAGAAATTAATGGTCTAATTCAGTTCCTTCCGTTGGGAATATGACACAATTTTAATGATTTTTTTGAATACTTTGGAGTGTATTTCTGAAACAGTTGATTAAAATATGTTTAAAATTAAATAAACTAAAAAAAATCTTTTTTAAAAAAATTAGAAGGATTTATCTAATTTATCACTGCATATTAAGAAGAAAGTTTAAGCGAGGCAACCATCTTCTAAGGTTACTTATCACTTTCAACGCTGCCGACGAGATATCTCGTCTTTCAGATACTTCTAATTATAAATTTCTGTGAGCTTAAATCTGTCTGTTATGCCAGTTTAGATAAGTTCTAATGCATATTTATCAACCTATCTAAACTGGCATAAGAGACAAATTTTAGCCCACAGAAATTTGTAATTAGAAGTATCTGAAAGACGAGATATCTCGTCGGTAACGTTGATATTGTTAAAAAGCATCTCTGCAATAAAAGTTTTGTCATTATCATTTATTAAGTTATTTTTTTTCTTCGAAATCTATTAACATGTTCTTGAAATTATAAGAAAAAAAAATTGTGAAATATTACTAGGCAGTCAATCTATGTATTTATATTGTGTAGCTAAAATGTATAGTTTATTACATTTTAGCTAATACCTAGTTTGGAGGGCTCAGACCTTATCACACGGCAAAATATCGTTCGCCCTTTTCGTCAACATACGACGATGAAAGTGACGTCACATGTGTGACGTCACTTCAAAGTTTCACATGATTGGTGGAATTTCGTTTGTAGACAATATCTCCTTCACTATCGTCGGCATTTTCAAGCAGGTTAAAAAAAGTTGTCGATGACGAAAAACTTACTTGGCCGGTTCTTGAGGATAGAAACGAAATATTGCTGACGAAAAGTACGGACGATATTTCGCCGTGTGATAAGGCCTTAAAAAGTTTTACTGTAGTTTATAATTTTAGGTATGCTTGTCTGTGATTTAACTCTTCGCATTTGAATATCTTCTCTCAACCACTATTCATAACGTTACATCATTTTGATATTTTATCAATTTATATTTGAATTTTAATTGTTAAAAATACCTACAGAATGCTAAAAAGATGAAGATTCATTTCTCAGGGAAATTCAACTTAAAGCAATTGCATGATGTGTTTATTTTTTGATGTAATAAACAGGTCCATCTATTAAGTGAATAATTATGAATCGAATTATCTTTCCGAGCTCAAAGGGTTAACATATTAAGAGCCATGTCATTCACCAGTAAAATTTCCATTCAATCTTATCAGTAACTAGTGACCAACTTTACACTTTCCGTTTAAGGTATCCGACTACGTTCAAAGGAAACATTTTTAAAAACTGGAATTGTTTTTAAAAATTTTTTTAACTATGGTTTTTAAATATATTATCAATTATAATACGAAATACTATTAATACAACAAAATAGTTTAAAAATATAATATATTTTGAGAAGTAGGAAAATCTGTAGTAAAATTTTAATGAAATTTAATCAAAACGGTTACACAAAATTGTAATGCAGAAATCCTATTTTTCTTTGTACACAAGGTATAGAATCGAATGATGAATGAAGTGAACCAAAATCTAAGAAAAAGTTTGAGATGCAAAGAAGTTGTGGGTAAAACTATACTTATATTATTCATTCTTTTCCATAAATTCACAAATTAATTCTTCTAAAAACACCTAAAAATGAAAAAAAAAAAAATCGCCAATACTAAAACTTTTGGTTTTTTTCAGCGGCCATATTATTTTAAACACGGGCTGAAATTTTTATGTCAATACCTCTGTTAGTTTTTGTGATATCATGTTAATGATGGAGAATTTTTATGAACATTAAAGTTTTGAGAAAATTGAAATCAGAGACAAATTTTTAGCTGGAAATAGGAGGCCTGGATAACAGGTCAGGTCTTTTTTTTCCTAGTAAAGATAAACTGTTTTGGAAAGAGGAAAGTGTGAATTTCAAGAAATAACAATTTTAAAAAATTCGTCAATAACAAGCGTTTTCAATGTAGTCGGATGCCTTAAGCCACATTATGTAATGTTAACAGACATTTTTCGTTCCGTTTGCATTAATCATTATGAGCCGACTATGTATATTTCAAAAATTATATTTGAAATATAAAATTTAATCTGGCGATCATAAAATAATGGATCTAAATGCATGCCGATTCATCTCAACTTGACATAGATAAGTGGTCGTCAGCATATGAAAGAAATTGTTCTTGTTGGAAAAGTCATTAAAATAAATTTGCACTTAACATATAATTTTTTTTTCTTATACGAAATTTATTAATCAAGAGGCACTAAAAATGTAGTATTTAATGTTTTGCAGAAAGTTGTCACTTAGTCGAGAAGTACCGAATCATCACCAATAATTTTTTTTCTCTTCTTTTTATTTCCGCAGTATTATTTCAGATTGTGAAAATATAACTGAATATTATCTGTTAACATTCGACTATGAAAGGAAAGAAAATTATTTTTATTTTTAAATTTACAATTTTTCTTATTAATATTTACAAAGATAAAGGAAAGATTATTGAAAAAAATTATACTAAAGTTTTAAATCATTGCAATAAAAAAATTGTTATATTTCTGTAAAATAACTTACTTTTGCTTGCTTTCAAACATTTCAATTAATATATAAAACACTTTTCTTTTAACCCATTATTTACCGAATTACGTTACCATCAGTTTTTGAACTTCGTTTTTGCACCAGTAGTTTAGTTTTCTTTGATGAATATTCCCAGAGACCCCAAGAAAAAAAATTTAACCGAAATATCTTTATTAATTTAATTATTAATTAAATATTTTAATTCCTACTCTTATTTTATATTAACTTCATGCTATTTGGGTTACATTCTTCGTATTTTTTAGAACACCATCAGCAAAAATAGTCATGTAGTAAAGATATAAGCTAGATTTAACCCATTTGTGGCTACTGTTCCATTTTTCAAACACCCCTTACATAAAAGTTATTTTTATTATATTTTTTTACCTAACATATAGAAATTTCCAGCAAAAATTCCAATTTTTTAACCTTTGACATAAATGGGTTATATGGTACTTTCAAGTACCATCAGTAAATAAAGGGTTAATGTATGTTAAATAACGTATTTCAAAAAAGTTTGATTATTCTTTACTTTTCAAGATTTATATATATATTTTTTAGTACCAGATGGCGCCACTGGTAAAGAACCAAAATTTATTTTGATAAAGAAATTCTGAAAATTCTATTATGAAGGTTCTGTTTTTGAAAACACGAAGAAAGTCTGTTTAAATAACAGAATGTAGAGATAACATGTTGATGAAAACTTTTATTATTATCACAATCAGCGATGATCAGGCGCTCAAGTGTCATAAAAGTATAGATCTTATGTACATGGCAGAATAAATGAAATACTTTACAAGAATATATAATTTTTTTGCAATTATTTTAGTTAAAAGTCGTCGAAGATGTTTAGGTAGTCCTCGTGGATGAAGGAGTGGTGGGCGTTCTCGTCCCTTTCGGGGTATTCCTCGAAGTTCCTGGTGTCTCCTTCGTAACTCACTTTGGGGACGATAGGAGGCTGCTCGGCAGGAAGACAGGGAAAGAAAAAAACAAAGGACAGATTAAGAAACCACCACCAGAAAGGAAATAATAAAAAGAAAAACATAAGAAAACAATAAAAGAAGAATAAGGATTTTCAAGGGGAGAGAATTATTTTTGTGATTCTTGTAACATTTTCATTGAGAAGTTTTGAAATGAAATGGTTTATGAGCTAAGGCCAGAGCCGGCTTTCTCTATAAAAGGGCCCGACGTGCAAGAAACCTGTTTGGGGCCATTATATATATATATATATATATATATATATATATTCGGTGCTTTTTTCTACTTATATATATATAAGTAGAAAAAAGCACCGAACATTTGCATATTTAATTATAATGATGCGTGATTTTGTTTTTGCTATTAATTACTCTAGGAAAATTGCAATTTTTCCAATTTCTTTTTCGATACTTATTATAACAAGAGCGTGTAAGCATGATACCCGTATGCTTGACTGAAGATAATCCTTTATTTAACTTTCATTTGCTGAAAAAGGGGTCAGCTTTTATTATATTTAGTAACTGACGATTGCAAAAAAATAGCACATTCGATATAGGCAAAAGCAGATAGCTGATGATTTACAAGTTCGTTTGAACAGCCTGCCTCTGCCTCGACTTTTGGACGCCGCTCTCTCTGAATATGTTAATGAGAATTTCCTTATTACTAAATGAAATTTTCCCGCCTTTTTATAGGTACTACTGCGATCTTTGCCTAATAAATGCGTCAGTCGGTGCTCATCCAGCTACATGGAAACAAGTTTGTAGACTTTTAGTATGTGTAACATTATTATTGTTGTTCAGTACACTTTTTTAATTCTTAATCACGGTGGGGCCTCCCTTAGTCGCGGGGCCCAGGTTAATAGCACCCGCCACATCCCCTAGATGCCCGACCCTGGCTCTTCGATTGTATGCCGCAAGTATGGTAATCAAAATAAGGTTGGATTCTCATATAATGTCAAGAATGCCATCTGCGAATTAGAAAGCGTTCTTACATACGCTTCATCTTAATTTAAAAAGGCAGATTCCTAGGTGAGATAAAATTGTAAAGTTAAAGTATTGTGAGATTACATGTAATGGGTACAATATGACGTTATAATGGTTCTTTTGAATAGAAAGTGAAAATACAGTTGTAATATGAAAGAAAAGAGTAAGAAAAGCTTTTCTAAAAAACATAAAATAATAAAAAAAAAGACAGTGCTGCCAACATTTTTAAAAAAATAAAAACTCCTTGAATCTTTAAAAACGTCGAGTTCTTTACTGAAGAAAATATTAACTAAATTTGTTTTTTACCGTTGATTACAAATCACTATCGTTTTTTTTATCATCAAATAACGATTATTATTAAGTGATGAATTATTAGTATAACCATGAGGATTCAAAAATCATTTTCAAATGCAAAAATTTATTATATCTTAAAATATTTTTTTTAAGAAAGTGCGTTTTGGAAATTAATTATGCTTACCTGCACTTTTTTGTAATACACATCTTCCCAGATGATGTTCTTAAACCACCTGTGCCTTTTCACGTCATCGGCTCCGTGCTGCAAAAAAGAAGCATACACTCGATAAGTAAAAGCAAAACAAAAACGTAAGTAAGATTTTAAATGAAAAAAATGCGCCAATCTCTCTATCTTCCTCGCCAAAATTTAAATACTGACTTTCCGCTTTAATCTATACAAATATTATAATTGTGAAAGTTTGGATGAATAGATGAATGGATATTTATTATTCAATCACACCAGAACGGCTGCACGGAATTGGATCCAATTTAGCACAAAGATAAATTATAGCCAGGAATAGAACAAAGGCTACTTTTCGTTCCGGTTCATTGAGTGGTTCATTTTTTTATTCATTAAAAACTAACTTTCGAGCCAGAAAGCTGAGGCCAAATCCCACCAAAGATAAGTAAGGCTCCGGATTTTTTTTCTTAACAGAGTTGAGGTTAGGGTTAGCAGAGTTTCGGCCGATTATTTCAAACGATTTTGTTTATTTTTTTAGTGTTTGATATATTTAAAATCAGATGGTGCTAATTAATCGATCTTTCGGATTCATTCTGAAGTACTTTTAAATTTAAAGAAAACTGAATAAAGGAAATAAAAAATTTCTAATCTGCATTACTCCAACTGGCGTAGGAAAGTCAGACATGTGCGTTACTCCAACTGGCGTTGAAAGTTCGTCCGTGATTGTTGACAACTGTGTTTTCATTCTAATTAAAAATATAAAAATTATGTGTATAATACTGTTGTAGCTATCTCCATGTCGATCCATAAATAAAATGGATTTGACCGGACTTGGTTTACTGTTTTGTTTTATTTTGTGTATACAATGTAAATAAATTGTTTTTATGTTGTGTGCTTTTGTTATTCAATTGTATTTATGTTATGCATTTTTCGTATTTGCTTAACTTTTAAATGTATCGTTTTTAGGTTAGGTTAACTTTTTTTATTTGTCATTATTTGATAGTTTTTCGTACATATACATCAAAATTTCCACGCGAACAGAGTGGCGGGTAATAATTAGAGTAAAATATATTTTTATATAAAATATTATAATACAAAATTTTTAAATCCAGGTTGGATTAAACCGATATCTATAAAAATCGATGGAGGATCAAAGGATATCATTTCCAGCTCCTAAACCGGTCACTCACACTTTCCATAAAAAGAAAAAAATAGTTACATTTAACCTTCACAATTATTCATTAAAAATCTTAAAAAATGTTTCAATAAAACTTTGAATGAGTTACCTGAAGGTTTAATGGATTAGAAAAACTTTTAATAAAGAAAAATAAGTCAAAAATTACGACTTCCACCAATTAACCTACAGAAAATTAGTTTGCATAATTAATTTAAAATGCTTTAGGAAAAAATGTTTTAATGGTTTCCTGTAGCACTTATACTTGCAGAGGCAACACTTTCTAACCAAGCAGTAACACATAAATAATATTTTTCATTTCAGTACCTTGACTAAAAAATTAAATAAAAATTTACATCGATAGTTTTTTTTTAAGCTGGAGTTCTTTGCTAAAATAGATTACCAATATTATCTATAAAATGATACATACAGTGTTTTCAAGTTAAAAGACAGAGACAAGCAGTGTTTTCGAGTTAAAGTAAAAATTAAGCAATGAAAAAAAAAATTGAAAATTTAAAAAATCTCAAAATTGTAAGTGGGGTATAGGGAACTGAAGAACACATTCTTCAATTCTCGGAAAATTCTTCATTTTAATAGCAAATACTTCCGCTAATTCTCCTTTTCCACTGTTGATGATCAATACATGAAAATTCAACTCATTTTTCCATATTGAACAGAATTTTTTTAAAGCACATCAAATAAAAATTTTGATTATTGTAACAATTAAAGTTAATTATATATCTTTAATAGTAATATTCTTTTATCTTGATGTTTTGGTTTTCTAAATGTAACACGCTGAATTTCTTCTATTGAATCGGGATTGTTTTAGAAAAAAACCTTTGACAGCTAACATTGATAATAAAATAAATACTGTAATAAAAATAAGTCTTCAAAACTAAACGGTTCTTTTTCTAGTCGATATATTTCTTTATGATGGCGCAAAACACTGTCATTAAAAATTAAACATGAAATTTTAAGCGAAATCGGTAAACTAAAGAAGAATGTAGCATGTTCAGCAAAACTGAATACAGTTTCTAGAATATTATAAGCAACATAAGCATCAAAATTTGAAATTTAAAAATGCTTTGTTGAGAAAGTCCTCAAAATTAAGTTTACATTATAAATGAAATTGAAATTAAAAATTATCAAAAAACAATCTAGTCGTCAAGGGCGGCTAGATGCTTTGTAATTAAATTATTCAAAACTATTTTTAGAAAAAGCAAAGTTGAAATAACACCCAAAGAATCACTTTGCAGTGTAGTCTAAGTAACAAAAACTTCACAGTTACAAAGTGTCATCGTCAAAGATGTATATAAATCACGATTTATAATTTCTATCGCAGCCCTACCAAATACTCAATACTTCAATTGAGTATATCTCAATACTCAATACTTCGTATCATGTTAAATCTATTTTTACAGCGGAAGCTTTAGCAATATGTTGGGCCGCGGTGGCCTGGTGGTAAGGTCTCGACGGAGGGTTTCAGGTTAAAGACTCGATTCTACCGAAAAACCGTCATTTGAGGGGGGTCTGTTGCTCGTTAAATCTATCAGGTCAAACGTCCTCCCGCTGGTGTGGAGAGGAGGGTGCCAGCTCAGGTGTCGTCCTCCTCATCTGACAGTGGTTCAAAATGAAGAGCTCCGTTCCAGAATAGCCCTAGTGTTGCTTTACAACGGGAAGTTGATATAACTAAATTAAACTTAAGCAATATGTCTTGCCATTGATAAGTTCGCAATTCAGATCATACTTTTCTACTGTTAACAGACAGTTTTTCTGTCTTGAGAAATTTTATTTGTCGAATATCCAAGAGTTATTTATAGATTAAAAAAAATATTAATTAGAACAAACCTCAACAAAAAAAATCACATTGGTGTGGACTCCTGAGCATTAAAACATTTATTGAAAGGTGAATTATCTCGCAAAAAAAGGTCAAGGGATCGTATCCATATTTAGAATGGGTTGCGGTTGAAGATATGATCTCTAACTATATATTAAAAAAAAACTGGCTTCAAAATATGCACCTAATTTATCAAAATAGCAGGTACCAAGAAGCTCCAGGTGAATATTCCAACCATTCTTTCTCTTTCCAGAAAGTTTAAAAATAGATGAGAAGATGCATTAACAGCATGTCTAATTACCCGGATAATCATCACCCCCAGCTCCACTGAATAAATATGGGCTTAATAACGATCCAGACGATCTCTCCTGTTACCAAGAAAATGACATTGGACATTTTCTCGTGCGCTGTTCGAAGTATTCAATTCAAAGAGCAAACTTTTGGAACAAGCTCAAAGTTTATCACGAATAAATTTCATCTCTTAAAATGTTCACCCCCCAAAATCTGTTTTTATTATGTGATTTGATGATAAAAACAGTTTTTTGGATGTGAAATTTGATTTGAGTTTATGAAGCCTGTTCTGATCATTGTTTTGATTTGAGATTTCAGAAGCCACCAAATGCGTAGGCAACAAATAGAAAAAGATTTTTTGAAACCTTAAAATGCGTAGACAATTGTTTGGCGATTTATCGCTTTTCAAGCATCCATTTTTCGTGTTTAGGGTTATTAGAAAATAATTTAGAAGATTATAACATTTCGAGATTTATCGCCAACTCGATTTCCAAATTATTCATTATCTGAATTATTACTTTCTGAATTAATTTTTCATTTAACAAGCTTAAACCGGTTTGAAACAATCACGGCACCATCAGATTACGCATGCGTCAATATTTAGAAAAAACGATGGGCATTTTTTTCACCTCAAATCGGTCGAGCTGCAAAACTTTTTTTGCCAGCTAAAAAATGAGAATGAAAAAAATTATACTATATATATATATATATATATATATATACACATACACAGTGAAACCTCGTTACAATAATATTTTAGGGACCAAATAATATATTGTTGTAGAGAGGCATATTGTTATATCGAGGGCCCACATATTTTGAGCAATTAATAAGAGTTTGTTTTATAATTATTATTAGTTTAAGGTACATAACATACTACTTTTAAGTCTATATTTAGAAGAAATTAATTTGTAAAATACTAAAAATGTCCGTAGAGAATTCACAGATTGAAGAGCTTCCTGGGATGACAATAAGGACTGCGATGGACCTGTATTATCATCATCTTCATCATTGTTTCCAATATCATCAGTAATTTCAGAGAGAATATCTTCATCAGTAACTCCTGCGAAAACCGTAAGATCATCATCTGCTGTTAAATAGTCTTCTATACTAATTCCAAACTTTTTACCGCTTGTTTCTTCAAGTTGGGATACGGATTTTTTGATGTGCAAAACACATTCTTGATCATCTGAAAGATCATTGTCTATGGAATTTTCATCATTATCAGATTTCTTATCTTCCATAATACAAAGACCAGCCTTTTTCCAGCAATTCCGAATGGTTTTTTCTGTTACTTCCCACCAACTTCCACAATATCCACAATGAGTCTTAGTAGACGGAAAAAATAACAAAAGAAAACGAAAAAAAAAAAGAGCATTTGAAAATCAAAATATTATTATAAAGGGAGAAAATAATACTGAAATTTAGATTGAAAAAATCGTTTTACAGAGGTTTATTGTTCTACAGAATATCGCAATATTGAGGGGAGATTAACATTAGTTTATATGCAAAATCGCCGGGACCACAAAACATTATTGTAGTAGAGGGAGTTATAGTTGTATCGGGTATCGTTGTAGAGAGTTTACTGTATATATATATATATGTACACAGAGAGAGAGGGGAGAGAGAGAAAGTCTCGTGATTGTTTCAAGCCGGTTTAAACTGGTTAATAACTTAAATTAATTTAGAAAAATAATGACTTAAAAAATAGTCATATTCTCGCATGATAGTTTGAAATTTAGGATCGTAGATTTCATTTTTTTTTTCTCTCTTCTTTCTTTTTATCATAATTGCTTTCTACAAATTTTTCATTTACTAACTCCGACTCTCTAGCATTCGAGTAGGACAGCTTTTAATGCTAAAAATCCCCGTTTATATCCATTTTAATTATCTACAAAGTAGAGCCGCTACTGATCCTACTTAAAACTGAGGAAGCACTCAAACTAGATTTTTTTATATTGTTATTAAGGTTCCTGGATCTCTTACGAATTTCCTCTTAATTAACATAGAAAACTGTTTATTTATTTAACATTACTTTTAACTTTAAAAAAAAGCACTTTAGGAGCTAAGTAGCCAAGATTTGGCATTTCACCAAAAAGTGAACAGTCTATCGTAGTTCGCTATCGTCATATTTCAAAGGTTTTGACAGTAATTGAATTAGTTCACATTCAATTCTGTTTAGATTACTTGTATTTCATAATTATGCGAGTATGTTGTTTTGTTATACTTTTAAATGCAGAAACCAGGTAAAATTTTAAAATCTTTTAACTAAATTAAGCTTTTTGTCTGAAGCTCTACTGGTTTATTGTATTTAATGGTATAATACAGCAGCGAGAAGGAAGAAAAAAGTGATCTAGAAATTTCTTGCACCACTCTATTTCTGGCTTTAAACAATATTACAGCTAAACACAATATCATACTGTCAGAATTGGGAAAATAAGCCTGCACATTATTACGTCTCATTGAAACAATCATTCTTTTAAAATTGATACCACACACACTAAGTTCAGTTTAGCTTAGTTATATTAACGTCACTTTTTTTAAAGCAACACTAAGTCTATATTGGGACGGATGTCGTAATTTAGAACTGCAGTCAGATGACGAGGACGACACCTGAGCTGGCATCCCTTTTCCAAACTTCCACACCATACAAGTGAGAGGACATTTGGCCTTGCCCGATTTAACGCCTCCGCTTACACGACATTTTTCGGTGGAATCGGGTCTCGAACCTGAAGTCATCCGGTTCCGAAGCCGGGATCTTACCACCAGGCCACCCTATCATCCACTAAATTATGTAATGCAAGTTATGTAATGAGTGGGGAAAAGTGAAAAAAAATATTCACACATGCAAATATTAACAAAACCATGTGATGAATATGAAAAAATGCAAGTAAAGGTACATACATGTCTATTAAGAAATATAATGAGAGGGGAATGTGAAATAAAGGTCACACACACAAGTTTGGCGGTGGTGTTGGCGGAATTGTGCAAATGTGGAAGTTGAATGGAAGGATGGAATCGAACCTGTGGTGTTTGGGTTTGAAGTCCAGTAACTTATCCATTCGACAAAAGAGAACGCTCTTGTCTGGTGGCTGTTACTGGCTTATTAACATGTCACCACACACGCATGCACATCCATAATAGTAAAATTATGTAATGAGTGAGAAAGAATGTGAAAATAAATTTCACACATGCACGCATACGCCTATTTATGAAATTATGTAATTATTGCGAAAAAACAGAATAAAGTACGCATTCACGCACATTGACAAAGATACATAATGAATGTGAAAAAAAAAAAAGGAAATAAAGGTCGCACACACTCATATTTATAAAGTTATTTAATGAGTTGGAATAAAGTAAATAAAAGTTACACACGCACGCACACGCATAAAGTTAAGTAATGATTACAAAAAACATAAAATGAAATAAAGTTTTCACACGCACGCACTCACATAAATGAAGTCAAGTAATGATTGTGAAAAAACGAAATATAGTTCACACACGCACAAGCACATTGACAAAGTTGCATATTGATGAAATAAAGGTCACACACACACACAAAACGAAATAAATGAAATAAAGGTCACGCACGCACGCATATTAACAAAGTGACGTAATGAGTTGGAAAAAAGTAAATTAAATTTAGGCATGCATGCACACGCATATTAATAAAGTTATGTAATGAGTGTGAAAAAAATGAAGATAAAAATACGCTTACATACATTAGCAGAATTATGTAACAAGTATGTCGAAATGAAAGTAAAGGATAATGACGAAATACAACATTTCGCAACTTTTAAGTTCTTTCCAAGGGATAAAGAAAAACATTTTTGGACGAACTCTATTTACATGACAGTGCGATGATGGAAGATCTGTGAGGAATGAAGGAGGGGGGGGGGGAGCTCTCAGACTTTTTATCTACTGAATCCTCATTTCAGCATTATTTTCACAATACCTTTAGACCATGAGTTAGGTAGCTAATATGTTTGAAATGCAACAAGCTAATCAGGTTTTGAAATCAAAAATATTAGGTTATTTATGAACAAAGTAACTTTTAAAAAATTCAATTGGATGAAATAAAATTTAAGAACTGCTAATTTCTGCGCTGATGGTTCGCCACTTTTTGATACAGATCTATAATTCTGGTGATGAAATCAGTTGCCAAAATTATCGTCTGTCGCACCCTCTGTGTATTTGAGTCTACGTGTCAGCATACTCCCAGACAGAGAGACGAGCAGATTTCCCGTGGATGGATCTGGTCCAAAAATTGATAGAAATCTAACATTTCGGCGGGAAGAGTTACATATTATTAAACTTGATTCATCCAGCTTGCTCTCATTTCTGAGTTATAGTATTCAAGGGCAACACAGACATAGAAATAATAACAAAACTAGTTTTCAAAATCTGGAAGACTAGATAATGTTTTTTTTTTATTTCACTTTTAATAAGCTTCTTATGTGAGAAAGTGAATAATATATTTTGTTTTTATTAAAAATACTGGATCTGCACTTATACAGTTATGTTAAATTAATTATTTAAATTTTTAAATACGAAGAAATTTAAATTTCATTCTAACTTTTCATTTTTATATACAAATGCTAGACGCTTGCTCTTTATATTAATAGCATTAATGAATGCTAAATTTAAGAAACTGCATATTACTTTAAGGAATCCGACTACGTTCAAAGGAAAAATTTTGAAAAATTGGATTGTTTAGAAACATGGTTTTTAGAATGTATTGTCAATTATAAACACTATAAATAGAAGAACAATTATTTGAAAATATAATTTGAGAAATGGGAAAATACGCAAATACCTCAATTAGTTTTGGGAATATCGTGTTAACGGAGGAGAATTTTTATGAATATTAAACTTTTGGGAAAATTGAAGAAGTGAAAGACAGATTTTAGCTGAAAAAATGTGTGACCCTGGATGATAGGTCAGGCCTTCCTTTTCTTTGAAAAGATGAACAGTTTTGGGAAGAGAAATGTCTGAAGCACTAGAAATAATAAGAATTTTTAAAACTTCGCCAATGTCGTCGATAACCAGTGTTTTTAACGTAGTCGGATACCTTAAATTAAAGCAATAAAAAAATTATACTTAAAATAGTAACAGTCATAGCAAATAAAATAGGGCATTACGATTGGTTAACTATGCCCGCAAAATACCGAAAATTACAGGCGAAATCGGTTCCGTTGCTACAATTGGGAGTAATGTCAATGTTTCTTATTTGGCGATATATCTCGAAAATGATCAGTGGAGGATAAATTTAGTTGTATTAACGTCCCGTTTTGAAGCAACACCAGGGCTATTTGGGGAAGGACCTCTTCATTTTGCACCACGGTCAGATGACGAGGACAACACCCGAACTGGCTCCCCCTCTCCACACCACACCACGCCAACGGGAGGGGACGTTTGGTCTGACAGATTTAACATGCAAGAGACCCCCCTCAAACGACGGTTCTTCGGTGGAATCGAGTCTCAAACCTGAAACCCTCCGGTGAGCTTTCAAATGAAATGAAAATTGGCGATAGTTACTATGGATGATAACATGGCCAAGTCTTTTTTTAACTCTAGAAAACGCACAATGAAGTAGTTACAGATTTCTCTAAAAAATCAGAATTAACAGTTTAGAAGTAGGTACAGACGATCACTGAGGATTTATCCAGGAATCATGGATTTTTATAAGAGAGGAAAAAACAAATTAACGAAATAAGATCAATGGTAGTTTTCTTCTTTCTTTCCCTTTTTTTAAAATAACCTTTCTATCTCCACTAACAACAGAGATGAATGTGTGCATGTTTGGTGTGTGCATCGTGACTCTTCTACCATAACGTTCAACTCATAGTTACCAAACACCGCACATATATAATTTGAAGAGTAAAATGTGCACCTCAAAGCGATATCTTTGATATTTTAATTAGAATTTTAACTAAAAACTAAACAAAATGCAGGCTTTCTTTTCTTCGATAAAGATGTAAAATATTACAGCATAGAAACAATTATTATATAATTTTAAAAATTATCTTTTCAATGATACCAATTTTTGTTTGCCGGTTAAATTTTTACACACACACACACACACACACTAAAAAAATAGTTAGAAACGAATAAAGCATATGTTGAGTTATATTTCTAATTTAAGCTTCCAAAATAGTGTTAGTTATATTTCTATTCTAGTGTTAGTTATATTTCTATAATCAAACTCACTTATTAAATGCCTAATAATTAAGTGTAATTATATTTTGTGGAGGAAGCTAGATACATCCATATAGCATTAATAGCACAAAACATTGTACGTTATACCCACGATGTTATTTGATGTTCTAAATGCCGGCTAATGCTGGGAAGATAGCACAGCAATATTGTTCGGCATTTTGTGATAATAAAGATAGTTACGCAATATATATCTAAATGGAATCCACAAAATTAACTGTAGCAGGTTTTTGCTGGTTTACCAAGTTACTAGAGGAACTTCTTCAAAACTTTTTACTTCTCCAAACGAAATTTTTTTGAAGAACAAGAAAAAAAAACTTTTAAGGTATCCGATTACGTTATAAACACTGGTTATCGACCACATTGGTGAATTTTGTTTATAATTGTTATTTCTTGTAGATCAGATTTTCCTCTTTCCAAAACAGTCTATCTTTTCTAGGAAAGCAAAGGCCGACCTATCATCTAGAATCAGTTTTCAGCTAAATTTTGTCTTTCACTTCAATTTTCGCAAAACTTTAATGTTCATGAACATTCTTCACCGTTAACATGATATCTCAAAAACCAATAGAGGTATTTACATAAACATTTCAGCGTGCGTTTTGAATAATATGTTCAATGAAAGGAACCAAAAGTTTTATGGTTGGTGAAATACTTTTTCATTTATAGGTGTTTTTGGAAGAATAAGTTGGGAATTTATGGAAAAAATGAATATATATTTTTACCCATCACTTCTTTGCATCTCAAGACTTTTCTTAGATTTGGGTTCATTTCATTCTTCAATATATTCTATAACTTGTATGCAAAGAAAAATAGGATTGCTTCATTACAATTTCGTGCAGAGCGTTAACCGTTTGGGTTCAATTTCATTAGAATTTACTTCACATTTTCCTATTTCTCAAAATATATTGTATTTTTAAATAATTTCGTTGTATTTGCAGTATTTTATATTATAATTGACAATGTATCTGAAAAAGATAATTTTAAATAATTATTAAAAAATTCCAATTTTTAAAAAAAATTTCCTTCAAACGTAGTCGGATACCTTAAGAAGAGAAAAAAATATATAAATATCGCACGAGTAATATACTTAAAAAGGGAAACGTTTAACAACGAAATAACATGGATGAATGATAATGATATCCAAATGCATTTGCTCTGATTGCAGCATGCAAGTCGTGGCGTACAAAGAATTCTTAAATTTGGCACTAGAGGGGTGTGAAACACATTTCATGACAAAATTGTACGCTCAGTTAGAAATACCAAATTAGGATGCGAGTGCGGATAATTAAATTACCAAAAACTGAAACGATAAATAAACATATCAAAAAACATTTTTTGAGTAATTTTTTTTCCCCATAACGATTTTTTACAGCTCTAAATACATAAGATAAATGAATTAACAATAAAATGTAAAGTAGTATAAATTATATTGAAAAAATATTTGAATACCATAAAATGACTTTCATGTTTATATATAAAGACAGAGAGAGATTTGGCTTTTGTGTCTTTTTGATGAAATTTTATTAGAGTATCAAAATTTCTTAATTGAAATTTTAAAATTTCACAAACTTCATAAAAATAATAAAAATAAGTTATCAAAATTTCATAAAAATAAATTATCAAAGTTTCATAAAATTTCATTAAAAATAAATTATGAAAATTTCATAAACTTCATAAAATTTCATAAAAATAAATTATTAAAATTTCGAATTGAAATTTTAAAATTTCAAACTTTATAAAAATAATAAAAATAAATTATCAAATTTTCATAAAAATAAATAATCAAAATTTCTAATTGAAATTTTATTAGAAATTTTGCATTCTTATTTATGGTCAAATTATGAAATTGATATTTTAAATAAAAAATAAATGTCAAATTTGCATGCGAGTACGGATAGCTAAATTATCAAAAACTGAAATGATAAATAAACATATCAAAAAACATTGAGTATTTTTTTTTCTCATAGCAGTTTTTCCCAGCTTTAAATATATAAGATAAATAAATTAACAATAAAATGCAAAGAAATATTAATTATCCCGAAAAAAATTCTTTGAATGCCACAAAATGAATTTGATGTATATATATAGAGAGAGAGAGTATTTCGCTTTTTGGTGAAATATCCAATTGAAATTTTATTAGAAATTTTGCATTCTTATTTATGGTCAAATTATGAAATTAATAATTAACATAAAATATTTAATAATTAGGCATATTACAGCATTAATAACAAAAAGTATTCCAAGATTTCAATGGCAAATGTTAGCTTTAAAACAATGAATTCTACTTTCGTTGTATAAAGAGTAGGACGTTCTTATATTATCATCAGAAGTATATAATGATCTTTAATAAATTAGCAAAATTAAGAAAAAAACTTAATTTGAATGAAATAAATATATTTACAAAAGCTATTATTTTACATTTTCAGACGCCGTAAAAAATATTTTTATGCTATAATAATTTTGGAAAAAAACACCATTCTCCAAAACAGCGACAGATTTCCAAAATATTTCATAAAATTTTTGCCAAAACAACTATGAATTAAAATTAAAGAGAAAAAAAGAGAAAAACATTTTTGTCTAAATATTAAAGAGCAAAAATCTTACTTTCATATTTCCAAGCCTTTTAGCTCTGTCAGGCACCAATAATTTCTTTATTAAATCTCTGAAAAAATAAAAATATACATTGGAGAAAATAATTTTATTGGAATGTTTATGATGCAAATTATGTTGCTAACCCTAAGTTACTCGCCAATATAGATTTCCATTATTATCATTTTTGCCATTTTAGCACGATAATGTTTTTAGGTTAGTGTAAACATTAACGGGTTTTTTTTATTGTCCTAGGCAAGCTAGGCAGATGCCTAGAAACTTTGAGCTTGGGAAATAAGTTCATAAAATAGTTATTAGCGTAGTTGTCCAGTTAATATTTGGTGTGGTGTTGGCGGAATTGCGGTAATTTGTAGGTTGAATTCCGTCAAGTATCAAACTTGCGTTGTTTGGGTTTGAAGTCCAGTAACTTAACCATTCGACAAAAGCGTACGCTCATGTCTAGCGGTTGTTACTAGCTTATTAAGATATCACCACAAATATATATTTTACAACGCCTTTATTAATACGTTCTGAAATATAATTGGCCAATTTCCCAACTCTTTTATTTAGTATTTATAAACACTTAGTGACTGCTTAAATTATATATTGCTGTTTCTTATCCCCATTAAATTCAAACAAAGTCTAAAAGATCGGGGTAAGAGGGGTGCAGTAGCTTCTGAGAGTAAAGCTCCCTGAGAAACCGAGGGCAGAAGTCATATACTTTATCTCATATGAAGATGACACTCTCACACTAACTTGAGCTACCCCTTTTTACAGGGGGATCTTTCATTATACCTCGGAGATAGAAGGCAGGGTAAAGAATATCCGTGCTCGAATCCGGACTCGAGTTTTAGTTTAGTTATATTAACGTCGCATTGTAAAGCAACACTAGGGCTATTTAGAGACGGACCTCGTCATTTTGAACCATGGTCAGATGACGAGGACGACACCTCAACTGGCCCCCCACACCAGCGGGACGACGTTTGGCCTGCCAAATTTAACATGCAAGAGGCCCCCTTACACGACGACTCTTCGGTGGAATCGAGTCTCGAGCCTGAAACCCTCCGGTTCCGAAGCCGACCACCTTACCACCAGGCCACCGCCGCGCCCCGAACCTGGACTCGAACCCGGGATGTCCGAATCACGTGGAAGACGCGCTGCCACTAGGTCAGGAAGCCGGTTTTTAAATTAAATTATGTACAAATGTAGGATCCGTCACAAATCATAGTAAATAAATGATTTTTCACTAAATTATTAAAATGAAAAAAGTACCTAAGAAGTTATAAATTTAAAAATGTGCTGACATATTAAAAAAGGCCTGAAAAATGCCAAAATCTACTTCCATATTATAACATACTTAAAAAGCAATGTGTGAAAAAGAAAATGGAAAAAAAAAGTAGAAGATAAAAACCAGTTATATTAAAATTTGATACAAAACAGGTCCTCTTTCTATAAATTTGATATTCTTAGTACAAAAATTCTTTATAAATTTTCTTAATATCAAACTCATTACATCTAGAATACAACTGCTAATGCAATGAAAGCAGATGATTCAATATTCTAAGACTTTATCATGGTTTAAAGTTAGATTAGAAAATTAGAAGTTCAAAATTTTCTTTGGGTTTGATTTTAAAAAGTAATAATTAATAAATGAAAGTGTTTAGATACTACATTCTTTACCATAATAATGAAAATTTGTAAAACTTTAAAATAAAAGTTCATGTTGTTCAAAACTAAAATTCATCAAATTAAAATTTTAAAATGATTTTTATTCCATTTTCTTCCTTATTTTCGGTTAAGATTTATTTTAGTGGAAAAAGTATAAAAGGTTTATGGTTAAGATTAATTTGTTTTTAATAAGTTGTGCTTCTTTATTTATAACAACTTTATTCATTTTTCTACAAGAATGCTTCTTTTATTTATAATAACTTCTATATGCTTCTTTATTTATAATAACTTTTACATGCTTCTTTATTTATAATAACTTTTACATGCTTCTTTATTTATAA
>JAPMOQ010052972.1:742410-770184 GCA_026543055.1 Argiope trifasciata | reverse complement strand
CATGCTTCTTTATTTATAATAACTTTTACATGCTTCTTTATTTATAACTAGCCGCCTTTGGCGACCAGCTGGTTCGCCATGAGTAAAGCGTTCTAAAATTTTTAATTAAATCACATATTCATTAGCCTTGAAGTAATTCCGGGCATTGATTGACCTGAAATTAGTATTTTCCTTAAGATGACGGACGGTAAGTTCTAAAAGTACACCTTTTCCTAATAATATTCTTTAATTTTATAAATAAGTCAGTTTTAACCATCGGTTATGCTTCCAAAATATTAAAAAAAAAATTCGATTACGTTGCCAAAATATTAAATATGTTTTTTTAAAGAAAGCGAGAAAGGGGAAAAAAGTGTTAAATTAATGATACAGATATTGCAAACGATTACATAAATATGCCATTAAGTCGGGATTTCAATGCATATCCTGTCAAAATTCAATCAAGTTTACCGTAAATAAAGAAGATTTATTGAGTTAATGATATAGATATTGCAAACGATTGTAGAAACCTTTGATTTGCATTTATTTTTCAAAGAAAATATCACATTTTATACTTTTATTTTATCCAGTCACGTGCTGAAAGTACCATTTCTGTTGATTTATTTTGCGATGATAATTTTTTTTTTGAACTTCCGGCATTCTTTTATTTTTTCCAGTCACGTGATAAAAACATGGTTAAAATATTTTTTTAAAAATTCATTAAAAATAGAAGTTTACATTATAAATTTAAAAAACTGATACCATTAGAAAGCTAATTTTTTTATCTTTAAATTGATATAAAAATCATGTTTGTGCAATAATATTTTCGGAAGTTATAGCGGAAAAACGTCAAAATTTCGCTTAAATTTTAATTAATTCAAATTCTAATTAAAAATTCGAAAAAAGGGCTCCGAGGTGCACATTCCGAACCTCCAAGGTATACATGTACCAAATTTGGTAGCTGTAGGTCCAACGGTCTGACCTGTAGAGCGCCAACACACACACACACGCACACACACACACACATTGAGCTTTATTATAAGTATAGAAGATAACTTTTATATGCTTTATTTATAATAACTTTTATAAGCTTTACTTATAATAACTTTATTCATTTTTCTTTCTAAGCAAAATTCTTAATGAATAGACAAATGTAATTACTTTGAGTTACAAGAATTATCGATTAAGAAAAAGTAAAAATATAAAATGGACGAACTATCTTTAAGGAATAAAGTTAATTATAGAATTTCGGGAGTATATCTTATTCTTTTATAAAGAACAACTGAAATACGTTCATTAAACCATAATTTAACCGAAAGAACTTAAATTTACTAAGAACAGCTCACTCGGTAAAATACATTGATGCGAAGATAAATGATCATAAAGTTTCTGCTTAATTTCAGTCTGACAAATTAAAAACGTTTAAATTAATGAAAGTGATTTACTTTAATTCATTTCTTTAACAAAAACCGCAGGGAAAGAAAATTTTTAAAGTAATTTCTTGTGAGAATAATTTTTTTCCCATGTTCTTTTTTAAAAGAATAGAATAAAAATGGTTTTTTTTTTATTCCGAAGTTAATTTTTTAAGCAAAAATTTATAAAAATGATAAGCATAGCTTAATGATGTGGATGTAAATTACAAATTATTTTGTGTTATCCAACAAAAAATGGTCTGATGCAATTAAAATAAAAACCGATTAAAATTAACATAACAATCACAAAGTCTGGTCCCATATTAAGATCTATATGTCCGATATATTTCTGTTTGGCTTTAAATTACATTTCGTCAATCGAATTTGTAAGAAACTCATTTCAAACAAACGATTGTGTAGTAGTCTCGATAAAATAATCCCACATCATAAGTTCAGGGAGTGAAAACGACTTTTGGTATTGAAAGCAACACACTTTGACTAAATTATACTGAAGTAAAATTAGAAAACTGCATGTTTATTCGATAAAAAAAGTTCGTCACCCGCCATAGCGCTTGGCGCAATAACATCGTTCGTCTCATCTTCGACTCACTGGAAGGGTAATAATGTGGTGGTAAGTTCATGAGTGTACACTTTTGTCTAGTTGTTATGTTACACGGCTACGACCCCCAACGTTGCAAGCTCGAACCTCACTGTTCGAACTTGTTGAAAGTTGTTCGTTCTCAGTAACCAAGAACAGATGCCTAATTGTTCTTATTTTTGCAGTAAAATATGCGTTAAAATGGCGAGTAAAATATGTGCTTTGGACAATAAACCATACTTTTAAAGCAAAATTGATAGCTAGATTATAAAAGAGATGAAGAGAATGTTTATTTTAGATTGATTAGATTCTTGTCTTAATAATTACACTGAACAACAGCAAAAAGGAACGTTTATTAATTCGTCAAAAACATTGCAGCAAATGTTATTCCTAGCAGTGAATGTATTGCAAGATTTTACTTATATATGGGAACAAAATAGACGAATATATCCAGCTTGTATTTTTTAACAAACTTTGTTTTAAAATATTAGTAAATGAATAATAAAGAATATCATGCAGAAAATTAATAGTACTTTTCTTAAATACTAATAGACTGAATGAAATTCAAAACTGAGGCAGGAACAATCGTAAATAATAATGTACACGTTAAACTGGTGGCTAACTTAAGAATGTTAATGGCATTTTCACTAAACTTACTTGGCAATGGGATCTATGTGCTTGGGCCAGTCAATTTTACCAGCCAATATTTTTTCGTAGATTGCAAACGGGTTGGTGTCAAAAAATGGCGGGAAACTAAAAAATAAAAAAAGAATTATTTTATTTGAATTGAGGTAAGTTAATTCAAAAATTACCTTTAAACAGAAAAGCTTTTATCCTTTTTATATTATTGAACAAAGAGTTTTAAGTTAAATTAATTAATGGTTTATTTTAAAAGAAGTTTTATTTTAAAGGCTCATTTCAAAAAATCGCCAAAAGTATCAAATTAGTCTATTGACTATTTTCATTAATGGCATGTTGTTAAAAATTCGCTAATTGTATGTGGTAAATCAACATCTTGTTTAAATAGAAGTTGAACACTGTTCCGGTGAACAAGTTGATGTTCACTGGCGACTAAATTAAGAATTTTAATTTCCATAATAATCATAGTTTATAAATAAATATTTGAAATTTACTTGAATGGACTCATTCACTTCGCCAAGAGTGCAAACGATGCCAAGTCGCCAAAACTAAAAATTAAGATGATTGACGAAGCATACATTATTGTAAATAGGACTTCTGGAACCAATTAGATTTCTTATTTAGATTACCTTATTGGAGACAATCTCAAGGGGCACATTAATGTAAATTTCAACCAAATAAATAGACGAGAATTTAATAACAATATTTTCATGACATAGAAGCGTTTATTAATTCTAATTTATATATGTTTAATTTTCATAGCCAAAAATGTGGTGCGGGCAGATTTGCCCTAAACACTAGCATAATTCATTTAGACTCCATCTCACATCGGAACTAGCCAACTCCATGATATCGAAAAAAGGTTTTATTAAAACAAACATAGACCTTCATAGACAGAACACAACTGCCTTCTTCTTGTATTCTTTTCGAACTCAGAATTCGTTTTCATAAAAAATTGTTTAAAAAAGAACAACCAGGAGATTGCAGAAGGAAATGATTCATTCTTTCAGAACAAATAGCTCTTATTGCTTTTTAAAGAATACCACTTCTCCGTGTTCTAATTGAAGACAAATTATTTACAAAAAAATACAATACTACTAAACAAATTAAAGGTGAAGTGTAGCATGGTGTACCCTTGAGTTTCTCATCAATACGGCAACCCAATGGAATTTTCTTCTAGCAACCCTAATTCTGTTTTGTTTACTACTTTTTACAATAGTTGAGTTGCTCATGAACTACAACTGTTTTATGATAAATTTAATACTTAAAATATCGATTTCAGAAGATTTAAATTTTATTCTATATTATAATTGAAAGTTTTTTTTTACAATTAATAAGAAATTTAATTCAATTTTTTAAATGTAAATACGAATAGGAAATATTTGTTTTCAATTGTTAGTATGCACTTTGAAAAGTCGCCTGAAATCGTAATTTACGAAATCGTCTGCGTTCTCACAATAAAAGATAGCTGCAATGGAATTCTTCGAAGTTCGCGTAATTCTTTTGCTGCTGTAACGTTCGTTCCATTAATAATTTGTGATGTAGGGAATTGTGCAAGAATGGATGTCGAGTAAATCTGCAGCATGGATGAAGGGTGAATGGGATATATATATATATATATTTTAAGAGTTGATGAAGTTAGGAAAGGATATTTGCATGTACTGTTCCTGTTATCCCACACTGTCCTCATGTTCAGTGTGCTAGCGAAGCTACCAAATTCAAGTTTCCGTCGATAGCGAAGCCCTAGGATGTTTTTTTTTTTTTTTTTTTTAAGTTAAAAAAGTCCACCCGGTGCCTTCTTCAGAGGCCGACAGGCATTGCGTACTCAAAAATTTGCTCAGTACACAACAGACCGGCGCAGCCGGTTTGAAAAACTTCTCCTAAATTAAGATAAGAAGCGATAGTGATCCCAAATGTTAAAAAAATTAAATAAAAATCTAAGTAACAGATTAAATAAATCTTAATTTAAAATCAAAATTCTAATACTTATCAGTTAAGATAATAATTTTAATGCATAAAGTGGTAACCATAACTGACTCATAGAAGTGTTTGTTTATTTTGTACGTCATCTTTATTGGCGACTTGGCATCTCGGTGCAGCAAGGGGTACACTATTCTACACTTTTACCCAAATTAAATATACATAAAATAATCAAAACTTTAAAAGAAGCAAAAGTTGGTGTTGCCACTACTTTTTAAAATATAAATTTACAATAGAAAATAAAAATAATAAATTAGCAAAAATTGTTCCGCAGTGGAGAGCCGCCACAAAAATACTCACCCTGCCAGCATTTCATAAATAAGAATTCCCAAAGCCCACCAATCAACTGCCTTGTTGTGGCCTTTACTCTGAATAATTTCTGGAGCAAGATATTCAGGTGTCCCACATAGAGTCCACGTTCTAAACATAGGAGAAACTAATTACAAATGATCAAAATGACTAAAACAATTGATTTTTTTATGAAAAAAGTTTTTATACTACTCAAACAAGCATGTTGTACAATCATGAGATTTACATAATCATTCGGCTAGCGTAATATTTAACTTCAGTGTTAATGTATCGGATCAACGTTATCGGTAGACTTCCCGACATGCGCAGAACGCTTCAAAATTGAGCACAAACGCTTTGTTTGGTACATGAGACGTGACTATGAATTGACTCCCATTAAAAGAGAGAAAGTCAACAGAAAACAAAAATGAACTCTAATTAAAATATAGAAAAAAATTTCAAATACAAAATATATCAATATTTCTAAAACTAGAAGATATGCTAATCTAAACAAACAGCTAATTGTTAACAATAGTTCAAATATCATATTCACATATTAACTAAGGAAAGTTGTAGTGGAAAATCTCATGCACTTAGGCTGAATACATAATATATACACACATTATTTGTATTATATACTAGCCGCCTTTGGCGACCAGCTGGTTCGCCATGAGTAATGGATTCTAAAATTTTCAATTAAATCACATATTCATTAGCCTTGAAGAAACTCCGGGCATTGATTGGCCTGAAATTAATAGTTTCTTTAAGATGATGGACTGAAAGTTCTAAAAGAACGCGTTTTCCTAATAATATTCTTTAATTGAATCTTATTTCCTAATAATATTCTTTATCTTAACAACTTCTGGCATCTTTTATTTTATCCAGTCACGTGATAAAAACATGGTTAAAATATTTCTTTAAAAATTCGTTAAAAATAGAAGCTTACGTTATAAATTTAAAAAACTAATACCGTTAAAAAACTAATTTTTTTAATCTTTAAATTGATGCAAAAATCATGTTTGTGCAATAATATTTTCGGAAGTTATTGTGGAAAAACGTCGAAATTTCGCTTAAATTTTAATTCAAGTTCTAATTAAAAATTCGAAATAAGGGCTCCGAGTTGCACATTCCCAACCTCCAAGGTATACATGCGCCAAATTTGGTAGCTGTAGGTCCAACGGTCTAACCACACACACACACACATTGAGCTTTATTATCAGTATAGGGTTCTTCTAAGCGCCACAAGCTCAAAGTCACACGACATCAAGTTTTAGAAAAGCGAGCTGTGAGCATTCGCTGGACAGACAGGGAGAGAGTGGGTCATTCGTTTCGATATCATGGTTAATTAATACGCAACGGTGGCACATAATTTGGCCATGGAACATTTGATTAGGCTTCACCCTTGGTGTCATCTAAATGTTAAACTTTTATCCCTAATGTAACTAGCCTGTTCTTTCCTAATTGTTAATATCTTTACTTTTAAGTATTCTGTTCCGTAAATAAATTTAACGTTATTTATATATTTATTTCAAAGCTTCTTCTCTTCAATCAGTAGCCCTAAACACTGATCTGAATGAGACCGAATGGGCATTTTGTCTCATCCATTCCTACATATATATTAATATTAAAAGGTTGTTTATTTTTTGGTAAATGTATTTTTGCAGTTAACTTTATCCAAAATTCTCACGAACACTTAAATAAAAATTAATCACTACAATTGATTTGAAACAAATGATTCACTACAAAATGTTATGACGAGTATAAAATAAAAATAATATTAAAAGAAAACGTTAGCAACGATATCAGGCAGAAGTAAAATATACTACAAAACGACATCAACAAGAAATAATAAAAAATCGCAAGCTTCACCTCATTAATCTTCGTTGTAACTCAGCAAAATAAATACTGTGTGAAGTTTACGATCAAACGGCTAATGTTTATTCTTTCTTAATTAGTACATCCATAAATCAATCAATTTAAACATATACATTAAAAAGCTTAGTCGTTAGACGCCAAAGTAGAAGTTGGGATTTCACAAGGCTGTTTCAATGGGCCATTTCACTGGGATAATATTGCATAACAAAATGGCGGGAGAAATTCCGAAAGGATCATTATTCATTGTAAATAGTCAATGATAATTTAAGCACACATTTCTTTCGGCACCCAATTTTAGACTGATATAATACATTCGATAGCCAAAATGTCTGCCAAACCAGTCGACAAAGATTTAACATAGTCTGAAGTTAATTACTCGCAAACTGTTCTTGCATTTTAAAATTATGTGAAAAATTATTTCATAAAAAAATGGAGTGCAACGTTTTACTATCTTCATAGCAGAGTAAGGTTGGTTTATTAACACGTTCGCTACCACTACCAGCGTCTGATATCAGGACCATCTTTCTAATGAGATGACCCCACCGTTGCTATCTTTTAACTGCAGTAGAGAAGGTGTCTCCTAATAACATGGATGGTTTGGTACAATTGCATATTGATTGTAACGCACAGGCGCGTCAGTGGCAGCGAATGTGTTAAGGTAATCTCAAAATTTAATTTTTTTTTCTCTTGTCGGGATATATAACATTCTTCTAACTATATCAGAAACAGCTTTATTCAACCAGATAAAATAAATACAAAAACTGTTTCAAAACTGGTAGCGAATGTAATTAAAATTTATATGACTAACTTATAAGGGGCAGTCAAATGGAAATGAGACAGACTATATAATGAATATGTGGCAGAAGTTGGTAACGTAGGAATATTCATGAACAGATGTGTTTTCTATTGGGAATCAAGGAGGTACGGAATGAATTTTCATCTCTCGATCATTTGTCTATGAGACATTCTTGAAATGAAGTCAAGAGATGCGTGTGTGTGTCCGACTTTAATATGGAGACCAGGGAAAGGGGAACAGTGTGCTTTTTGGTTGTAGATAGATTATCGGGCAGTTAAACTGATGCCTGAACGTCTGCTGTGTCTAATGTGTGAACGTTTGAGTGTGATAAACGTTATCGGAAAATCCCTCACACATACTCCATACAGTCCAAATATCTCTTTTTGCTATTTCCAAAGTTTTGAAGCTCTGAAGAAAGATATGCGTGGCCTTACATTCATAAAACTCCCCACCTTATTATTGAAGCTTTGTAACTGAAAGTAGAAATCCAGTCCTAGAAGCACACAAATATTGTACAATATAGTATGACATTGATTAATATTCGCAATATTGTTTATAATATTGAGAAATATTCTTTAATATATAATATTGTATTGTTTAATATCATATAATATTGTATTGTTTAATACTGTTAAGAACATGTAATTTTGCTTTCCCGCTCTAATACGTCATCGTAAGGAAGACAGATTGACAGTAATCAGTATTAAATAGTGAATGGGTGTGACGTCAGAGGTCCCAAGCCTTGGAGACAAACATGGCGTCCATTTAGCGACAAAATGAAAAGTACCCGAAACATCGAGAATTTTCCCGATCCGTCCATTAGCCAGGATACATCCAGAATGATCCTGATTGGTCCAGAAGATTTTAGAACCGCCTCCCACCGCTATATATAAGGCAGCCAGTCTGCGAAGGAAGGGAGAAGCCGAAGCTGAATGGTCTGGTTGAATGAAGAGGAATCAATTGAGAGAAGGCTGTTGAACGGTCAGTTGGTGCAATCGAGAAGACAAGAAGCGCGGCGGAGTGGAATCGAGAAGACCTGAACTGAGAGGTCTTGGAAGCTGAACGAAGTACGGCTGTGGTCGACCGAGCAGAGAGGTCTTGAAGTGAGGAGTCCTGAAAGGAGGACTGCTGTGTGGCATATTCTGACGAAGCCTGTGTCGTAGCCTGTTGCGTCGTCGTCGGGAACGGAGCTGTCCTGAATTGAGGAGTAGTCCCGTTGTGCGAAGTAGTGAGTCGGCAGCGAAGGCAAGAAGAGACAGAGGCGTCGTTTCAGCCTGTTAGGGGGAGACCTACGTGAGTGTAGACAGAATCCTTTGAAGATCCCCTCTCCTGCTGAATCATGTCCGGCCGCTTTGTGAGCTGTGGACGTTGTCACTACGGAATTTCTGCCTGTGGACTACTGTTGCTATTGTGAGCTACTATCTGCAGTATGCTGTCCAGTGTGTTCGTCTCTGCTGTATATAGTTATCGTCTGTACATAGTTGTGCTGTCAATATTTGTCGTCTTTGTGCTGTCCTGTCTTCGTCCTGTAAAGAAACGTCTGTGTTGTGTCGTCTACTGAAGGACTGATCATTGTCTGTGTGTCATCATTATTCTCTCACACCGTGCACACCCATTATACAAGTAAAAAGAATCCGATGGATTAGGATAAGAAATCTTTAACAATATCATATTGTTGTATCCATCTGTCATATGTTGTCTACGTATTGTTTAATATTGTATAATATTTCGACAAAGAGGTGCACACCTTGGTACAATCATGATTCCGTAGGCATTTTTTTTAAGAATGTAATGACCATATTGTCTTATAGTGGGATAAAGTTGTTTCTAGTTATAGCGATTAATTTTAAAATATATATATATATATATATATATATATATATATATATATATATATTATTTACTTTATTTCCATCTGTAGCGTTTTCATTTGACTGTCTGGTATAATTTCAAATCCTGCGTCAATGATCCTCATAAATTGCAATCTGTCTGCATTGAAATTTTCACTTAGTCGCGTATTTAATTCAAGTCGATGTGCTTTATTTAGTATTATATGCATCATTAATGATGTAGTGAAATTAAACTCGGTTTCACTTATGGCGAATGTGATTGAAGCCAGTGCGACTTACTTATCCGTGAGCCTCTTGGCGAACCCGAAGTCGGTGATCTTGAGGTGCCCGTCCCTGTCCAGGAGAAGGTTCTCCGGCTTGAGGTCCCTGTAGGCGATGCTCAGCTTGTGCAGGTACTCCAGGGCCAGGACGATCTCGGCGGCGTAGAACATGGACGTCGTACTGCAGAAGCGACCAGCGTTCCGGAGATACGTGAACAGTTCACCGCCGCAAGCGTACTCGAAGAGCATGTACAGACAGGTTTCGTCATGGTGCGTCCACAGACTGAAGGAAAAAAGTAACGTACATGAAATCAGCTTGTTCTCTTTTATTGAAATAAAATAGACAAAATAGGTTAAAAATATTATTAACCATCCGCCTTTTCCGACCAGCTGGTTCGCCGTAAATAACAAGTTCGAAAATTTTCAATTAATTTCTTACATAAGTTTCTCTCTTTATAACTTATCAGTCAAATATATTTAGACTTAAAACTTCAATAGTCACGTAACTCGTGTTATTATAGAAGCCTACGATTATTTGTTCATTGTACTATATATCTCTTTGATTTGAAATAAGCTGTTATGGAATGATGTGGAAAATATCACATCTTATATTTATGCAAAAGCACTGGTACACTCTAAATGTGCTCTTGCAGGTTCTTTCATTTTGTGAGAAACGAATTGTTGGAAAATATAGTTACGGTATTTTTTAAAAAAAAAATTCATTGAAAGTAGAAACTTAATTTATAGGGTAAAAACATTATTAATGAAAAAAAAGTACTTTTAAAGAAGATTTGAAAAACAGTTTTGTGCTGTAATATTTTCGGAAATGTTAGCTTGACTTTTAAATAATTAAAATTTCAGAAAAAAAAACCTCCATCAAGAGCTACTTTTTCGTCTTACAAATTAAATATGTAAATACCAAGTACGGTTGCTCTAGATCATCTAGTCCGGTGCGTAGTGTCCTAACACACACGCGCGCGCATTCATTCATATACGCAACACATATTCATTTGATTATCAGCCTTGGAGTCATTCCGGGCATTGATTGGCTTGAACTTGGTAACTTCTTTAATATGTTGGACAAAAAGATTTAAAAGAACACGTTTTCATACTAATATTATTTTATTTTTATAAATCAGTCAGTTTTAATGATTGATTTAGAAGACTGATTGATGTAGCAACATTTATTTAAAATATTAATAAAAATGTAAAATTTGGCTCACAGAGCAAAGAATGAAAAAATCTAAAACTCATAATTCATCAATGCATTGTTTGACTCAAGCTACATAAAATGTAATTATTTACTTCATTTAGACCAAGCTAACAGTACTAAACAATATGTATAGGTCTATTACTAATATTTTACAAACTGGCCATTGGGTCAGAACTTGAATGCATATCCTGTATAAATACAATCAGGTTTATCGTAAATAAAAAAGATTTATTGAATTAATGATAATAGATATTACAAACGATCATAGAATCCTTTGCCTTGCATTAATTTTTTCCGAAAATATCACATTTTATATTTATTTTATTTTATCCAGTCACGTGCTGAAAGTTACATTTCTTTAGATTTAATTTGCAGTTATAGTTGATTATTTTAAATTTAATTTTCGTAATGTGATTGCAACACGCTGATAAAACCTAATTATTTTCCCCTTGACGTGCTCGTACAATTAAATTTTATTGTTTTGTCCGAAATATGTTGTTAAAAAATATTGTTAAAATATTTCTTTAAAGATTCTTTAAAAACAGAAGCCTTATACATTAAAACACTGATGCCATTAGAAAGCTAATTTTTTAATCTTTAACTTGATGTAAATATCATGTTTGTGCGATAATATTTTCGGAAGTTACAGCGGAAAATCGTCGAAATTTCGCTTAAATTTTAATTAATTCAAATTCTAATTAAAAATTCGAAAAAAGGGCTCCGAGGTGCACATTCCCGACCTCCAAGGTATACATGTACCAAATTTGGTAGCTGTAGGTCCAACGGTCTGACCTGTAGATCGCCAAAACACACATTGAGCTTTATTATATAAAATATATTATTCAATTATTATTATTATTTGTTGTTGTTTCTGATTGCACTTGCTTAGAACAAGTGCGTTGTTTCCAAGTCAGCGATTTAAACCTAAATTAGCATCTCTTGGTTTAGTATCGCCAACTAGGGCCAAAAGTACGATTTTGCTACTCACGCAACCCTCATTCACTTGCACAACCCCTTTTTACAGAGGAGGGGGAACATTCACATATCTCACATTCACATCAGATAGCAAAGATGAAGAAGAACCATGCTCGAACCAGGACTCGAAGGCAGGAAGCTCAGATCGCGGGGAAGACGAACTATCCCCATGCCAGGACGCCGGCATCCAATTATTTACAGCATAGTATCAGTCTGAATTTTATTGCCAATTCAATGCTCAACTAATCACAAGCATAAAAGCATGTAAGTGTATGCAAGAAAAACTCAACATGCGATGCATAACTATGAATTTGTATTATAAAGAGCGAGAGAGACATGCAAATGAAATTTTAAAACTGGATTTAAAAAAAGGAGTAATACAAGAGAGCCCTGGATATTTTCTCTGTTATAGAACCTCTCACAGTTTTTCAAGCGTAATTCCGTTGTAGGCAGAAAAACAATACTTTACGGTACATTCAAACCTGTTTTTGTGCACTAGATAGGGACCGTATAAAAGAAATGGCGCAAAAAATATTTTGAAACTTCATAAATAGCTAAAAACTTCTTTTTACAACATATTAAAGAAAAATATTATTTTTAAGAAGTGAAGCGAATATAGAAAAAAATGTCTAGAAAATAAGGATAAAATGTTTTCCAAATAAATTAAATGATTAAATAACACATGAGAACATAAATTCTAAATTTTCAAAATGCATATAATTCAATACTACTAGTTGTAATCTAAAATGCATTTTTTTTTGTGATGAACTGGTTCAAAAATCACTTTCATCACTTGAATAAATTCGAGTTGGTTTATTTGTGGAATGTATTATTTTGTTTTGGAATATTGGAATTATTTGGCGCAATAATACATACACCAAAAAACATTGCATTAGTGTAAGGTTGTGCAGTGACAGTAAACATTACAACTGCGCTATAATGCCAGTATTGTTGCAATTAATACATAACATTAAAAAAATCGGAGATAAATAAAATCACATAAAAAAAGACTTCAAAATATTTGGTATGTTATTTATATTATATCCAATCAATATATTTTATATATTATATATTATTTTTTATATAATTATATTATTTATATATATTATTTTTATATATTATATATTATTATTTTATTATATATATTATTTTTTATTGATGGAAGGAAGAATAAACACTGACATTAAATTTCCTTTGGATTAAAATAATTGAATTTACAGTGCGGAATATATAAATCCGAGTATGAGAAGAAGTATATTTTGTATGATTTAAAATGAAATCGCATATAATTAAAACAGCAATAGAATACAGCAACGCAAGAGCAGTTATCTGCATTAGATAATTCATGAAATGACGTAAACTAATCCAAATCTGGCCACCAAGTCGCAAAATTAAAATCACCGCAACCATGTACCATGTGCATAAATTTTTTCAGTGATTTAAATGCATGTGTTGTTGTTTCTTGTGGCACTTGCCATTCGGCAAGCCCGCTGTTACGATTTAGTTTAGTTATTTTAACGTCCCGTTTAAAGCAACACTAGGGCTATTCCTTGAGATGGCAATTTTGAACCACGGTCAGATGACGAGGCCGACATCTGAGCGGGCACCCCGCTCTTCACATCACGCCTGCAGGAAGATGTTTGGCCTGACGGATTTAACGTGCAAGAGACCCCCTTACTCAACCTTCTTATCAATTACTTTAGATTTTACGTTGGCGAGGAAATTTGGCTGACTTACAGTTCAATAATGAAGGGATGCTGGACTTGGACTAGAAGAGACTTTTCATTTTTGACGTGGTCCACTTGTTTGAGCTGAATGACGTCAGCTATTTCCAGGATCTTCATGGCATAGTACCTGTTGTCCTTTTTCCGACGGCACAGGACAACTCGTCCAAAGGAGCCGGTGCCTGGAATTAAAAAAAAAACATAAATGGACGAAATGGTTGTAAAATAATTCATTGAACAAAGATATACTGTATACATAGCTGCTAAAATAGATCTTGCCATTGAATTAAGTTGTTAAAAATTTATAAGAGTGCAGATTCAGTTTCTATTACAAATCTGTTTTGTACGAAGGAGGAATTTATTATTTTATAGGGAATCTTAATAGATATTAAACGAATAATCTCCTCCCCCAAGCTTGACGACAAAATGAAAAGTTCTAGAAATTGCAAGGATTTTGACTCTAACAAGAATCAAGCAATAGCGATTCTTCTGGAAAGTTCTATAAAAAGCCACGCTCAATCAAAAATTCACAGAAACTTAAGAGGCTGGAGTGAGGAATTGATTCTTTGTTTAGTTTGGTTAAGTTGGTTTAACGTCCCGTTGTAAAGCAACACATGGGCTATTCTGGGATGAACCTGGTGATTTTGTACCACGGTCAGACGACGAGGACGACACCTGAGCTGCCTCCCCACCTTCTTGTAAATGTTTGTTTGTTTGTTTTAATGCGGCGAAAAACAGAAATTTTCACGGACAGCAAAAGGGTTAATATAAACGATATCTAGCAAAATTCTCATAAATAATCATTTAAAGTAAGGGAAAATATACAAGTTGATTAGTACAGTTTAGTTTTGTTATATTAATGGCCCTTTGTAAAGCAAAACTTGGGCTATTTTGGGACGGACCTTGTCATTTTGAACCACCGTTAGATGACGAGGACGACATCTGATCTGCAACCCTCCCTCCCCCCTCACTACACCAGCGGGATTTGACGTGCAACAGGCTCTCTTACACGCTGGGTCTTCGGTGGTATCGAGATTCGAACCTGGAACACTACGGTTTCGAAGCCGAGACCTTAAAGTGGCTCTTTCTTTGTTTGGAAGGTTTATATAAAGCAATCTCTTTTCATACTGTTTTTTTTCCTTGTGTGTGTGTTGATATTGACTTTATTTTTATTACCTATGCTCGGAAATTTCAGAATTCCTTGTAATATATATATGTGTCGATTTCTATTACCTTGCATGTTGAAATTCCATCACCGTGCATCCACTAGATAGTTTTGGTAACAGTATCATTCACGTTATCGGACTATGGTACGGAATTTTCCTCCAAACATAATTTCAAAGTATCTCACTTAAAAAGTAAGTTAAGGTAACCGACTACGTTTGAAGGAGAATTTTTGAAAAGTTTGAGATTTTAAAAACTATTTTTGGTTTTTAGATGTATTATCAATTACAAACACTATAAATAAACACAACATTATTTGAGAATTTAATATATTTTAAAAAATAGTAAAATGTGTGGTAAATTTTGGTAAAATTTAAGCAAAACGGTTAACATTCTACACAAAATGGTAATGCAACAATCCTATTTTTCTTTCTACACGAGTTATGGAATGTAATGATGAATGAAATGAACTAAAATCTAAGAAATATTTTGAGATGCAAAGAAGTTACGGGTAAAAACATACGTATATATGAAATTTTTTCCATAAATTCACAGTTTAATTTTTCTAAAATCACCTATAACAGAAAAAGTATTTCACCAACAATAAAACTTTTGGTTCATTTTATTGCCTATATTATTTAAAACACACGCTGCAATTTTTATGTAAGCACCGCCATTAGTTTTGGGGATATTATGTTAATGGTGGATAATTTATATGAATATAAAATTGTCAAAGGCAAATTTTAGCTGAAAAATAAATTTCGCTTAACATTCCTCTGGATAATAGGCTAGACCTTCCTTTTCTAAGAAAAAAACAAACTGTTTTGGAAAAAGAAAAGTCTGAATGACAAGAAATAATTTTTAAAAAAAATCGCCAATGTGGTCGAATACCAGTGTTTTTAAAGTAGTCGGATACCTTATATCGAGTAAAGTCTGGACATTCAATTCATCCACAATTCAATCATTCGAATAAAAGTTAAAACACTAAATTTTCTAAATTAAAATTCGAGATCAATGTTCGCCAATACACCTAACCCCTTACATCAAATCAACAATTAAAAAGCAAATAGAACCTTTACACTCGCCGCCGATATATAAAAAAAAAATCCAAGATTTTTAATAAATCTCTTTCTGATTTTATCCATATCTCTCGTGGATAAAAAAAATCGCCCAGGAATCAGAAGAAAAGAAAAAAAAGACAGGGCAAAAAAGGGCTCTTATTCCAATAAATGATTCCGACTAGCATATTTTTATTTTTTCTTCCTTCACTTTTAAAGCTGCTCCCCCCTTCCCTAGTTCCCTTCTTTTCTCACCAGGCATTTCCAATGCTTTATCAATCCCTCCCAGCGATCGATTCTGGGGGAGGACGTTTTTATGGCGATCGTTTTCTCGAATTTGCCGCCCTCTCGAAAGCTGATGGAGACTAGATGCAGCAGGTGCGGATAGTCGATCTAAGAAATTTCCACTCAGATTGGTATAATATAACTCCAATGTATATATTTTTTATAAATTTTTAGCACAAAATATATTTTTTAACTCTTGAAACATACAAGGAAAAAAATATTGTAGTTCACCAAAGAATTCGAATTCAAGATTTGGACGAATCGCCATGTTTCTGATCTTATCGAACACATTTCAGGATATATGTCTGTCTGGTCATTTGTTTATGACTCAAAAAACACTTTGAGATAGATGGACGAAATGTGATGTCTGGATTTTACATCAACTTTGCAGATTTCTATTAAATATTTTCTGAAATCCATTTACAAGAAATAAGTCCGTCAGTCTGTTGGAAGGCATATTTTTTAACACTTGAAATGTGTAAGGAAAAAATATTGTAGTCGCCAACAAATTCGAAGAAATTTGTTTATGAATACGATGACTCAATCATAACTGTATCAAATTTTAGAAAATTTAATGCACCGGAAAAGCAGTGAAATTGATTATAGTATCGCATTTTTACAACACGCAAAAAGCTAAGCAAAATTGTAAAAATCGAAATAAATGAATAAAATTCGTAAAATCTTTTAATAAATGAATGTTTTGTGGAAATTTCCCAATTAATTGCTTTAATTGCATTATCATTTCCCTAAGTTGATCGTAAATATATTCTTAGGAGGGAAATGTTTATGCACCAAGGGAAATAAAAGAAAACCCATGTGCCATTTTCCAATATATGTTTATTTATTTAAAAAAAATGCACACTCAAAAATGCCAGTCACAAAGTTCATAATAAAACAAACAACAAACACGCAGAAAACGAATCCTGTGTACAATGAATGACAAGTATATTGTAAAATATAACAGGTGTATGTGCATATAGTCAATCTAAAAATACATAAGTAAAAAAAAAAAAAAAAAGAGATTAAATTGAATGAAGTCAATCTTAAAAACACATTAAATATTTTAAAGTTGCAGTTATTTGATTTTAAAATCAACAAACAACGCATCAAAAATGTCTTTAGAAAAATCAAATATTAAAAAAAAATTAAGTTGGTTTACAAAATTAAATCTGATAAACACGCTTTAAAATAAATTGTCGACTTGTTTCAAACGTCGCCAAACGTAACATGCATAATCAAACTTCATAAATAAAATATTAATATTTTAATATTTTTGATAAAATAAGTATTTTATTTGAATAAATAAGGAAATCCATTTTCATTAATATTCACTTACTAGAATTTCAAGCATCAATAAAATTTTCGAATTAATTTGCTATTATAGTTACATACATATTACAATTATATATGCATTTAATTGTAAAAAAAAAAATTCAAAAAATGAACGAATGGACAAAAGAAATTTCAAATGATAAACAAACATCTTATTTGTGTGTTCATTTTTAGGATATTGCCTAGAGTCATTTAATTTGAAAATTAAATTATCTTAATTAAAACTACCAATGATACAAATTAAATCTGATATTTTCATTTTCATAAATTAGAGTAAAATAATTTGTTTAAATATTCAAAAAACAACATTGCTTAGTATCAATTTCATTTTAGGGAAGATTTCAATATCATTATAATTTTTATCGATAGTAAAAAAAGTCATTCGATAACGATATTGAAAAAAAAATCAAATATCATTATCGAAAGAAATAAGTTAAAGCTATTTTTTTCATCTGCTTATTGCTTTATAGATACAAATTTCATTAAATAAAAGACAAAGGGAAAAGGCGGGAAAAACAAACGATTTAAAACAATTTTAGATTGCTTTTCCAATAAAGTTTCTTGGAATTTCGTCTGGAACTATCAGCGGATAAACAAGTTTGAAAAACAATCTTATATTTAAATAAGGATAGACGGCTTTATTTCTGTTATCGCAATATATTTTTCGAACAGTGATGGAACATGATTATTTTTGAGAAATAATCCTTGAATCTTTACATTTTCAGATTTATTTTAAGTGAATTCTCGGAATTTAAACTCGATATCGATTCTTTTTCTCTGTATGTATTCCGCGAAAATATTCAACAGTGTAATAATAAACAAATAACTAAACAAAATCAGGAACATCTTCATTTATTGAGTTTTAATTTAAAAAAATTATTGCCCACGATTTTCACTATTATTCGGGACATTCGATTTCATGTACACTAGCAACGTGCGTCTGTCGACATCAAAACTGGAATGCAGTAGATTGTTATTCTAAAAAAATCGTTTGCTGTTTAAAATAACTTCTGATTTTAACTTGGTAATATTTTTAAGCAGATATATTATCTGTTAGCTTCGCGATGTGAAAATTGTCAAACATAAGACGCAGTGTTTCTTAAGTTAACAAATTTTGGTATCAATTTATTTTTTGGTAGTAGGTTATCTAACAAAAAATGAGATTTTACGAAACTTTCATTAGATTTTTAATTAACTGAAAATTAATCAAAATTATGATGTTTTTCTCGCAATAACTTTGAACCATATCAATACACACACAAAAAGTCTCTTTCATACAAATGTTAGAACACACACGCACATACAGCTTTTTTTATACACAAAAGTTTATATCGATGTAATTTCTAAAAAAAAATCCAAGACATTTTAATTATAATTTGTATCAATGTTTTTTTTTATTTTTGTAGTTTAATGAAGCTAATTTTATGTCGACTCGTCTGTTTTTTACCAGGGTTGAAAATATGATTAAAAAATCGTTTATCTCAGACATTAATTTCAAAATAAAATTAGTCTTCTTTTCATTTACATTATGTCTCTGGCATTTTCTGTAAATTGTGTAAGTAAATTCCAATATTATTATTACTCATGGAACACAATTCCCTGAGGAAATTCAGACGAATCAAGCCTATAATATTTGCAAGCGATTATGTTTTGAATTAGGAAGCGGAAATTTCAATTTTTTTATATTGTTCGTTTTTATATTTGATATTTAAATAGTTACAAATGATTCGCAGATAGTTTTTGCTTTACATCTTTAATTTTGTTCTAGTTCTCCGGCTGGAAAATTTCGTTTTTCTTATTACTGTTCTTGTTCTTAATATTTGTCAAATTGTTTTACTATAATTTTTTATTTCCATGAGCAGAATGTGTTTATCAGAATTTTTAGATTAGAATGAATCTAAATTGGATTTAAGCCTTTTCTTTAATTTAGAGTAAGTATATGCGTAGCTAGGATGGAAAAATTTTATGTCTAAAATTATATGTCAAATTACAATATAAAATAGGATCAAAACCTATTATTCTAATTTCCATAGATCAAATTTTCAATAATTCAAAATTATTAAAAGAAAATATGGGAAATATTTTTGTAAAATAATCAAATGAAAATTTTGTTATAACAATCAAAAGTCAAATTATAAACCAAATAATTTTTGTCTTTTTTTAATGTATGGTTGCTTTTATATAATTATGGATTGAAATTCTAAATTACTGTATTTTAACGGGTTATTATACATACACATTGTATGCGAAAAGATTAAACTTCTATATTTGTTGATGGAAGAGTTTTTCAAAATTTTTATTTACAACAATATCATGAAGTATGTTAATAAAATTAGTTCCTAAAAGCACACTTTTATTAGTAAAAAAGGCATGTAGATTTTTTAATGATTTCTATTGATTAGTACTAATGTATTAAAAATTTATTTCTTTTTATTAATATTAATGTAATGCTCATACTAATGTGTTAATCTCTAAAGAATAATACATTAGAATATATCATAATATTTTAAAATCAATTATTTTTGAAATTAACAATTAGGTAGCATGACTTGTAAGGAAGCAAAATTTTATCATATTTATCGCTAGATTGCTAACTAAATTCTAAAAGTATTGAAATGATATATTATCCACGAAAACGCATTAGGGTATAAGATTTCAGAAATCATACGGAAGTAATTCAAATGAGAAGTTCAAATTTTTACTTTCATAAATATGAAGCAAATAAAATAAAAGTATACAAAAATAATTTCCATAACAATACTTTTCAAATTATCTTTAAAAACTGAATAAAACATTTTTTTCTGAATAGAATAGAAAGAGGAAAATCATAGATGACTCTTTGAAAATTGTATTCACTTATTTCAATTAAAAATAACAATAGGAATTGATTATCTTCTAATATTGGCATTGCTATATAAGGAAATTCTCAAAAATAAATATCAAATACAATAGTTTAAATTGAAGAAAAATACCATCAGAAATCCAAATACAGGTTAAAAAAAACCGAGGATGGCATTGTTTTCGAATTTTAAAACACCCACTCATATAACGCGATATCAATGACAGTTGGAGAAATTTGGTATTGTGAAGAAACGGAAAATAACTCAGTGATTCAGAACAAAGAAAAATAGTCCATTGACCTGGAAAAAACAATACCATGAGTAACACAAGAAGAGTCTTTGTCCTTGGAAAATAGCCAACGTAGTGAAGAAAATCTGCACTGTTTCAATTTCCATTGGAAGCAAAAACATCCAGCTTTTAGAATAATGTATAAACCTTTAGAATTTCCAACAAACAACTTTTTTTCTTTAACATTTATAAATGCAAAAAGATAAATGCATTATTTTTAAGATTCTTTTTATTTGAATACTAGCCGCCTTTGGCGACCAGCTGGTTCGCCATGAGTAATGCGTTCTAAAATTTTCAATTAAATCATATATTTTTTAGCCAAAATTTAAGAAATAGTTTAAGTTAAAAGATTCAGTTATTAGTTGTTAAAGAGTCGGTAACTTTATTCGGAAAAATTTGAGTTTAATGCTCTAATAATTTATCAATTATGCTTCCAAAATATTAAAAATGTTTTTTTCGGTGATATTGCCAAAATGTTAAATATTTTTTTAAAGAAAGCGAAAAAGGGAAAAAATTATTGAATTAATGATACAGATATTGCAAACGATTATAGAAATATGCCATTAAATCGGGATTTCAACGCATATCCTGTCTAAATTCAATCAGGTTTACTGTAAATAAAGATAATTTATGGAATTAATGATATAAATATTGCAAACGATTTCTTGAATCCTTTGCCTTGCATTTATTTTTATAGAAGATATCACATTTTATATTTATGTTATTTTATCCAGTCACGTGCTGAAAGTTTGTATTTCTTTAGATTTGATTTACGATGATAGTTGTTGTTTTTTCATTTGAACTTCCGGGATTGTTTTATTTTATTTTATCCAGTCACGTGCTAAAAAAAACATGGTTAAAATATTTCTTTAAAAATTCGTTAAAAAAAGAGGCTTGAGTTATACATTAAAACACTGATACCATTAGAAAGCTAATTTTTTAATCTTTAAATTGATGTTAAAATCATGTTTGTCCGATAATAATTTCGGAAGTTATAGCGGAAAAACGTCGAAATTTCGCTTCAATTTTAATTAATTCAAATTCTAATTAAAAATTCAAAAAAAGAGCTCCGAGGTGCACATTCCCGACCTCCAAGGTATACATGTACCAAATTTGGTAGCTGTAGGTCCAACGGTCTGGCCTGTAGAGCGCCAACACACACACACACATTGAGCTTTATTATAAGTATAGATAAAAAACGAAAAGATGTGCCAATGCCATTTATTAAAAGAAATGCCACTTATTTTTTAATTAATGAAATTCGAATTTTGTGTTCCTAAAGAATTAAATAATTATTCTTCTGCGAATTCTCCTTGAGAATGCAAAGCGAATTCGGAACAAAAAAATTTCATTCCAAATTATCATTTTTGTAAAAAATAATTGAAAAAAAATCGTTATCGAATTGTACAGTTTATCGTATTCATTTAAATTGATATCATCCCATGCAATTTGATTCTTTGGAATTTGACTGTTAAATCTTTTGATATACAGACATTGAGGAATATTATTTTTAATGGAATATTCATTTTGCACATTAAAATAAATCCATGACCAAACGATATGCGATTGTACATTTAAATTTCATTCTCACCTGATATTTTCTTCCAGTAACGCAAATATTTTTTATCTAAAATAATTTTTAGTTATTTGATTTATATTTTATCTGATAATTCCACGTTTTTAAAAACTTATTTATATTTTTATATTTTTTAAAATTTGGCTAATTTTTTAACAAGGATTTTTATTCATATAAACATTCTGAATAATAAAAAACGGTTTGAAATTTTAGAAATTAAAAATAAAAAAAAACTTATGATGGGTAAAAAGTCTATACATGTTCTAATTTCGGTGTAGGGGCATTTTACAGAATTCTAGAAGTTCCAAATCTTCAATTACTGTTCGTATCTATTTGCGAAGCAAGTTTTTTTTTTCTCATAAAACTTTAGTCCTGATCACTTTTTCTATGGTCCCTACAGAGTATAAAAATAAGATGCAATTTCTATAAAATTCTTTCTTGTGTATTTTTTTTAACTTAATAAATAAAAATCTCATTTTTTTTCAAAATTTTTATATTATCAAAGAAAAAGCAGCTTATTAACGAATAAGGAATATTTTTAATTCTTTTCACCGCTAAGATGTTTATACTAGATGAGGAAAAAAGAAAAAATAGAACATTGTATTTCTTTCTTATTATTTTAAAACTTAGAAAACTGAAATATACGTGTTCTTTTAAAGCAAACGATTTATTCTTATGGTATTCGTAGCGCATTTCTAAAAAAGAAAAAAGGAGATATTCTTAGCAGATTTATTCGAGTTCTCCATACCGTTCGTTACTCTACCATTAACCGCATTTCTCTCTATCAATTCTTAACTTCGTCAAAAGAAATTGCAAGCATTTTAACACTAACAACAATTTTTTAACTTTGCGCAACGCCAACTAATTCACCTTACAAGTTTAGAACTAAGTCTTTTTATGAGTTCTTTAAAATGAATTCTTGTTGCAAATTTTTAATGAGTCAGCAGGAGTGGTCTGCAAAACTGTCTCGTTTTTCATTTCTCCTTCTCAAGCCAAAATTACGGATATTGAGCAAGACCGTGAATATCCTTAATATTATGGATTACGAGAGCCAATATTTCATTTTCAGTACTTCGCATGTGAAGGTTTTGTACTCGGTAGTGTAAAGAAGAAAATTGACACTTTAGACGTCATTTTGTTGACTGATTGAAATCAGAAGTTGGCACAAAGCTATAGAGTACCTTAATGCCATGTAATGCATTTTCTGACACGGCAAGCTTATTAGAAAATAAGCGAGATAATTATGGGGAGACTACTCCTTTTGGTTAGTTATTGCTTGCACAAACAGACATAATTTCAAAAATATAGTAGTTTTTGGATGTCTGAAACGTGGAAATGTCGAGTTTGAATTTTTTGATGATAAAACTACTTACCATTCGAATACGAGGTCATCAAGATAAAGAAACTCGTCTAATCCATAGCGGGTATTTAGAGTACGATAAATTTGAAAAGGTAGGACAGGAAACTTTTCACAAACGTTGTTTTATAAACAAGGCTATAAACTATTCTGGCAAACAATTTAGAAGCAACTAAAAAATTGAAGTTTAGAATTCACGCTAGTATTAAATTCTTTTTCTTTTACTACGAAAACAAAAGGCAGAACTTTTTGGGGGCCGTTAATAGCAGTTCCATTCGCTGCTATAAATAGAAGAAAAAACAAATTAGACCATAAAAAAACCCTATAAGTGACAGCAGCGGCAAAAGATCTTAACTCAGCAAGGTCCTAGCGGAATGAGGTGTTAAAAATTTATATATTCATTACACAGCACGGAAGCGTTTGTCTTTTTAACTTAGAATAAATACCTTCTTGTTATTGTATCGTCTGCTCAGTTTGAAGGACTGCGAAATACGGTTTCTTTCTGGAAACAGAACACTGTTTTCAGAAATTTTTCTTTTTTTCTCCTGATGCCAGGAAGGGATGATTCAGTGGCCATTTTTTGCTAATGAAGTCGTTTTTCTTCCTCGACTTTTTCGGAGGAGAAGTTGTTGTGAAACGAGATACTTGTATACATTCTATCGAAGTCAAAATACCCTTTTGGAAGGTGAGTTTGTTTCCGCTGACGAAGAAAAAAGGAATGCCCTCCTCACAGTAATTCATAACAAGAGAAAAATATAATGTGATGTTATGGATTCCGCATACTTACGAAGTTTGGTTTTTTTTAAAGAATATAACTCAAAAAAGACCACCGCCATTTATTCAAAGGAAAGAACAATTCTTAATGGAAAGGAAAGGATTTTAAAATGATGCTACCATTAAGAAATAACATTAATTTCAATAAATTGATTTTCTGTAAGAGTAAGAAGTATACATATTATTTCTTGTTCCTTTTGTATTATGAATTGGATATGATTCGTTAAATACTTTTTAAAGAATATAACTGAAAAAAAGACCACCACCATTTATTCAAAAAGAATGGAATGGAAAGGGTTTTAAGAATTGATACAAATTGGTTCTACCATTAAGAAATATCATTAATTTCAATAAATTGATTTCCTGAAAGAACAGGAAATATACATGTTATTTCTTGTCCTTTTTGTATTATGAAGTGGCTATGATTCATTAAATTTTTTTGTAAGAATGTAACTCAAAAAAGACCACCGCCATTTATTCAAAGAAAAGAACAATTCTTAATGGAGAGGAGGGGTTTTAAGAATTGACAGAAAATGATGCTACCATTAAGAAATATCATTAATTTCAATAAATTGATTTTCTGAAAGAACAGGAAATATACACATTATTTCTTTCCCTTTTTAGATTATTATAAATTGATTCACAAACTGAGTCTTGTAAAGACTTCGTATCAAATATACATATCCAATTATATAGATAAATTGTCATTCAATTTAGATAGAAAAACCATATATTCTACAGAAGTCAAAATACCCCTTTAGGAGGTGAATTTGTTTCCACTAACTAACAAAGAAGGAAGGTTCCATAATATTCCCGCACAGATAATCAAAACAAGAGAAAAATTGAATGGGTTGTTATGAATTGTGCATATTTACGACGTTCAGTTTTTTCTTTAAAGAATAGAACTAAAAAAGAACACTCCATTTAATTAGAGAAAAGATCAATTTTTAATGGAGAGAAAAGGGGTTTTAAGAATTCATAGAAAATGATGTTAAGTACCTTTAATTTCAATATATTGATTTCCTGAAAGAGCAGAAAATAATGTTTGACAAAGGATACTTCGCGCTTCTACGCATGCGTTAGGATGAGTTTAAGTCGTCAAAATAGGGGTGAGAGGAAAGATGAAAGATGTTTAAATTTTACAATAAAATAAATTCAGATTACTCGCAGACATAGTTAAATTAATATGGACAGAAACCACACGATATTCACATACATATGGAAATAAATTGAATAAAAATGTATTTAATAGGGCGAAAATCAAGGTCAAAGAATGACGAAGAATTCCAGATTTGCGCTCATACTTTCGTGTCTCTTCCCTTAACTAGATAGAATCGTCTGGAAATTGTCATTTCAAAGCACTGAAACAATCAATATGTACATTATTTCTAATACTTTTTAGATAATTGTGAATTGATCATGATTCATTAATTGAGTCTTATACATATTTGGTATCAATCTAATTATATTGATAAATTATTCAATATTAGTAGAAGAAGATATATATTCGATATTAGAAATTCATAAAATGTGGTCAGCAAAGATTTTGCGTTTAATTTTAAAATCACCTCATTGATAGCGATGTACAATATTTATTTAATATCAAACTTTTTCTTAACTACTTTTTTACTGCAATAAATCTCATTTTACGTTATGTTCAAAATATTGAAAAAAAAAAAAAACCATGCTGTTGAAATTATTGCATCAATAATAAATATTTCATTGTTTGCATATGCTTTGAATTATAAGCAGTTTCAATTATTTCAGTTCAAATTTGAAATGACCAGCGAAACTTTAATTTTAGTTACGTTTAAGCTTCGTTTTTAAGAAGCACAAGGGCAGCTTGAGACAAATTAAATAATTATAAATTGTGGTCAGATGATAAGGCAGATATTTCATTATAGATTAATCAATGAAGATTGTCAGCTAGCAGAAAATTGAAGGAAATAAATATCTATATCAGAGGAGAATGGCTGAATGTTGCATTTTAGTTGGAAAAATTATTCTATGTATCATTATTATTTTCAATGATTTCATTGAGAAATTAAATGACTATCAAGCTCAATATTAGGACCATAGGTAGAAGGACTCTACACAATATCCAATATTCACATGCTTTTATGAAAAACTATGTTTTTAAAGCAACGTTTTTAATATTATTTGATTTTTTTTAATTACGCTTTACTATGTATAAATGATATTCCAAATATGCGATTTCGAATACCTAAAGTAACAAGATTATTTGAGCTTCAAAACGTGATGATTGGAACCATAGCATAATATCTTAGTTATTTTGAGGCAATTCTAATCATGGATTTTGAAGTCGGAACATAGACCGTTGAATTCAATCGGTTACCAGTTAATGCTCTTTTAAATTTCACTTCAGTATGTTTAATATGTAAAGGGATCTATATATATAAAAGGGATATGCATTCTCAAACATCCAAACATTAGGAGCATATTCTATAAATAATAAAGGTGAACTTGAGAGTGTTTTGCTGCTCTGCACATTTACACAATATTTTTTGGATACCAATACACCGACGACTAACTGCATGAAGATCCCAAAACAAGATTAAGAAGATTGTGGCAGCTTAAAAAAATAGACTGATATTTTACCTTTGCCAATTAACAACAAAAAAAAATGATAGAAAAATTATATAATCCACAATCTCAAAAAAAGGAGTGACAGCCTTAATTACAAAAAAATCATCGACAAAAAAAAAATGCTGACGGGAAATAATTACACTTTAAAAATAAACATCAAACCACTTTGTTATCCTACGCATAAAAATCTTTTTTTTTTTTTTTCAATTTAAGTTTTAATTTTTTTAAGGTTCTATAATGGCACTTGTTCTATCGTTGATTTTAATTATACATGCTAGAGTGGGTTTACTCCATACCCAGGCAAAAAAAAATAATAAAATAAAATCGAGAATTGGCATGGTCTTGAAAGGTTACCCTTGAGAGGGAGGGATGAATTCGGGGAACGAGAGGGAGAGGGGTGCACGAACATTGTTTCCGAATCCTATTTGGGTAGACTTGGCCACCTGCCACGAGATAAAGAGTCAGAAACCAGGAAACACCTTGAAAATGCTGAGCAGTAGCAGCTAGACAATCACCGCCGTAATAAAAACCGTTACTTTGGTGGAACTCCCACACTTAACCCCTGCAAGGATTTCAAATTCACTAATTCTTGCTGATGTTACTAATCGTTTTCTGCAGAAGCATGTGGTGTTCTGTAGTAAAAAATAAAAAAGAGTTTTGAAGAAAACCTGCTAACGATTTTTGGGGGAGAAAAGTTATTTTTAAACGTTCATTAAGACTATTAGTAAACTACCCGAAGTTAGTACAAGGTTCTTCAAGCATTAGTATTTCTGTTGTTCCTGGAAAAGTTCATGTCGTACATGAGGTGAACTATGGATTATGCGAACAAATTTACATATCTGCATAATCCGCATATGTGTATTATTTTGAGGCAATTCTAATCATGGATTTGGGAATTGGAACATA
>JAPMOQ010052972.1:718712-737893 GCA_026543055.1 Argiope trifasciata | reverse complement strand
AGAGAGAGAGAGAGAGAGAGAGAGAGAGAGAGAGAGAGAGAGAGAGAGAGAGAGAGAGAGAGAGAGAGAGAGAGAGAGAGAGAGAGAGAGAGAGAGAGAGAGAGAGAGAGAGAGAGAGAGAGAGAGTATGTGTGTGTGTGTTTGTGTTTGGCTATTAACCCTTTGCACTCGGATGATGATTCTCGCTCTGAATTCAAGATGGTGCATCATTTTAACATTTTATTTGGTGTTTTTTTTTTAAATTGATGATTAAAAATACCTACAGAAAGGTAAAAAGATGTAGATTCTGGTGTAATAAACAAGCCCATGTATTAAGCGAATATTTAGGCATTGAATTTACTTTTTCGAGTATAAAGGGTTGACACTATACCAGCCACATGTCCAATCGAGATTCTTTTATTTGGCATCGGTAGGATTGGTATAGATAGTTTATTACGGACACCAACATAGTATCGTCGGACGGCGTGGTTTGAAAATAATGAAAACATCAACATGCAAATATAATTAAATTCTAAAGTCTTGAAAACTTTCACATTTTAAACTTCCTACGCAAAAAAAAATATAATTATATCTTTATGCTTTCATATATACATGGATAGATGACAAAAAGCACAAAGAAGTATATATAAAAAATCATATGAACTTAACACAGCCGGCCCCACTAAAATGTCTGCTGCTCTAGAAACTGTATTTTTTTCTAAATTAAAAATTTCGATTTTGTTTCTATTTTTAATTACCGTCAAAAAGTATATGACGAATATGTAAATAAAATGTTCTATGTTACGAAAGTATATAATGTTTTTGGCTATTCAGTGATCAGAAATAAACGAATGAGGCCGGCGCTCAGACTTTAAATGTCTCTTGGGTCGCCGGCTGTCAATGTGTTAATATAAAGATCATATATCATCTGAATCAAATTTTAAGGAAATTGTCAGAGACAGAAATATGTAACTCATTATAAATAAATAAATTATTTTACAGATATGCCATGTTTTATCAAGACTTTTCACCCATAGCTTCAATTTTATAGATTACCAGTGGCATGCCACAAATAATAGCTTCAGATTAAGTACAATGAAAAGGAAGGTCAACAACCTCGTACTCAAGTGCAGGGATGCAAAATATAAAGACGGAGATCGTACGCATCTTAAAGAATGAATAATTGACCGTATATGCCCATATCAGGCTGTATGGGAAAGCCATTATCATTGAACTACCTGAGGAATTGCGAAGACTGAGCAGCTGAAAGATATGAAAACCTACCATCTACAGAGAAACAGAAGGAAGGGAAAAATAGGTATTTTTTTTTCTCTTTAACCTTTCTCTTTCATGATGCAAACCTTTCTCTATCAAATTTTATGTACTTATTCAAATTTTATTTTTAAAAAATTTTTTTTTATACATTACCCGTTTTTTAATTATTGACTATTGATATGGTTTTAACAATGGTTTGGCGCAACATAATCAAAATATGGCGCCAGAAAAATCCAAACAAATCCAAATTCTCTCTCACTCTTTTCTCTCCCTTAGTAATATTGACATTTGTGTATGAATGTGTATAAGAATGTTAGGGGAAAATATGAGCAAATGAGTCATAGCATAACTAACTGACTCAAGGTCAACATCCTGACCTAGAGGCAGTGCGTATTGCCAGTGATCTGAGCGTCCTGGGCTCGAATCTTGGTTTAGTCATGGTTGTTCTTTACCCTGTGTTCTGTCTATATGGGGGTGTGAAAGCATGGAATACTTAGAGTTCCACAACAAATCCTGTCGATACTGCTACGTTCAGTGGTTGCGCTGTGGTCGGCTGTATGCAAGAAGAAGGCATACTCAGAGTTCTCTTCGAAACTCTTACAAATGACGCACATTCTCCGCGTCCAGAAACCTTAATCACCATCATGGCTTCCACCTCCGCTCAGCTGTCCTTTTATTCTTCCCTTTCCTTTTTAGGACGGCCGGAACAGCCCCAAGGTGGTTAGAGACATGACCCCCTCTGTAAAAAGGGGTTGGGTAAGCACGTGTGTGAGTGTTATCTTCATACGAGCTAGAAGTCAAATTTCTGAGCATGAGTGCTCAATAGTCTTTAACCCTCAAAAACTACTGCAAACTCTTTCCGCTGTAACGTGGACACAACATCATCCTCAACTGACATAGTGTGTCACTGAATATTAAATCTTTTACAGATAAAAAGAAAACAAAGGTACTAATAGTATCTATGCTTAAAACAATATTTTTAACTAGGTTTAAATAAAATAACCATCGGGTATCGAAGATATATGACCACAGAGTCCAGGAGCTCCGTACAAAATATTCATTAGTGGCGCTGAGTATTAAACTAGATGTAGAAAAAATTATTTCAAAAGAGAGATGACTAAAACATGAAATGAAGGGTTTTCCACCTTCACTTCATGATTCCACCTTCTTCCATTCTCTTTAAGGGGACAAATGACTTTAAAATAAATGAAAATAGACAAAAACATGCAGTTTTATTTGTCGTTTTATCACTAAAATATATGTTTATATTCAACTAAAACATTGTTATAAAACGTATTGTTCAGCAAAGTATACGAAATGTCAAGAGGAAAAAAGTACCTTTTAATGAATTGTCTTAAAAGGATTAAATTTAAATATTTTTGAAATGTTTCAGGAGTCTTAATTTTTGAAGAAATTAAATGAAATTGATAATATAGATTTCGGACAAACATTAAAAGAAAACGAGGTATGCATTTTGTGTTTCGAGTTATTTTTGGGTAGTTAATAGTCAATTTTAGTTCTAACACTAAATTCTAATAAAAATTCAGTAAGTATGCTTTAAAAACTTACCATTTAATTGGAATTATAAAATCATACCTAGTTTCACTCCAAATAAATTCACATTGAGTAATAAGAAGAAAAAAGAAAGAAAAAGAAACGCCCTGTAATAATATTTTTTTTAATTCTAGAACTTTCAATTTTTTTAAATATTTTTTTTTAAAGAGCTTTTCTAAAAAATTTGGCATATTTATATTTTAATACACATGCATAAAAAATGTCATTAGTCTAACTGAATAATCCCCAAAATTGTCTAATAGAGTCCCTTTAATTTCCTTCGAACCACACAACTCAATGGACATTACAAGACAAGAGAGCTAAAAAGCACAAAAGTAAAATAATAGAGCTAAAAAGCAGCACAAAAGCAAAATAATAGAGCTAAAAAGTAACACAAAAGCAAATAGTCACATGATGTTACATGTGGTTGAGAGGGAAATAATTCAACTCTAATTTCTTTATCAACTCTGAAATCCTTCTCTAATGAATCCTTTCCACCGCATATCTTTCCTCCATATACTCTTCTACATCAGCAAAGAGAGCTATCCGTATTTGCAAATTATTAAGTCCTAGCTCACAATTAGATTACCCTGAAGCTCTCTTGATTAAACAGAAAGAAAAATAACACCTTCTACAAAAATTAATACCACCAAGAAGCTCTTCATCCAAAACTCACCATATCTTTCTTGAAGGTCAAAGGGTAAGCCTCGGATTAGAAGCAAAAAAGAGCAAAAAACCTTCCCTGCGCGAGAGATATTCCCCCAACTCATTAGAATACTAAACAACTAATTACTTTCCCCAAAGAAATTTAAACCAGTCGGCTTGTATGGCAGTTAATTTCCGCAGCTCGACAATTACAGCGCGCGGGCGCGAAGAAAATTTTGACGCTGCCACCCCAAGCAGAGGGGGGGGGGGGAGGGACGAGGGGAAATGATGGTTGTTGAAGTAATTGCCGCGGGCGATTGCCGTCATTTTGAGGGGTGGGCTGAGAAAGTATCAATTTTGATACCACAAATGGTGCATATCCTGCAGCAAAAGTAATATTTTGAAGCGATACGAGAAGGGTGCGAGACGTTCGGGTTTCCCGTTTTTAAAAGGGGGTGGAGGGGTCTTGGAGAAATGAGGGATTTCTTGATGGCAGAAATGGAAATTGAATTTAGGTGGGGTGTGATTTGGGGGAAGGGAAAGGAGGGAAAAGTTTGCATAAGGGTGTGATAATTTAGGTAGCATTTTTTGAGAAAAGTGTAAAATTTGATTTGTTATATTAGAGCACCATTTTGAAGCTGTACGAGGAATTGAGGTTGTGTCTAGAATTTTTGGATAGTCTTCAGATGGAGGAAAGTAGAATTTCTTACTTAAGACAATTTCGAAATCTTATTTATAAAAAAAATTCTTCTTTGACAAGATACCAAGAAATTTTTTTTAAAAAAAGAAGAAGAAAATGAATAATGCTCACGTGATATATCAAAATTAAAATCCCATTTATAAAATCTATTCTTCTTTGATAAGATACCAAGGAAGTAAAAAAAAAGAATACAATGAATAATGCACAAGTGATATATCAAAATTAAAATCCCATTTATAAAATATATTCTTCTTTGGTGAGATACCAAGAAATAAAAAAAAAAGAAAAGAATGAATAATACACAAGTAATGTATCAAAATTGAAATCTCATTTATAAAAAATATTCTTCTTTGGCAAGATACCAAGGAAATAAAAAAAAAAGTAGTATTCCTTACTTATGGCAAATCTGAAATCCTATTAATAAAAAATATTCTTCTTTTACAAGATACCAAGGAAATAAAAAAAAGTAGCATTCCTTACTTATGGTAATTCAGAAATCCCATTTATAAAAAAATATTCTTCTTTTACAAGATACCAAGGAAATAAAAAAAAGTAGTATTCCTTACTTATCTTAATTCTGAAATCCCATTTATAAAAAATATTCTTCTTTCACAAGATACGAAGAAATAAAAACATGAATAAAATGAATAATGCACAAGTGATATATCAAAATTGAAATCCCATTTATAAAATATATTCTTTCACAAGATACCAATATATTTAAAAAAAAGAATAAAATGAATAATACACAAGTGATAAATCAAAATTGCATTTAAATTAACATGTAATAAAAGAATTTCATTTATTCCACAGAAATTATTTATCCGACATTCTAACAAAACTGCCAAAGAACTAAATTATCCTACATTTTCTAAAAATTGTCAGTTATCCGGCATTCAACTCATTGGGTCCAGTATTACCTATGTAATTAGCATATCCAAATTCAACTGTAGTTATCAATATCTTATACACATACATGACAGACTGACAAATACTCAACACATTTGGAATAAAATCTACAATTCTAGCGGTAAAATCATATTCAAATGTTATTCATTAGCATCTTTGAATTACAGTGAAGAACTTATTGAAGGTAGGATAGATTGCTCGTTTAGTGGAATTAAATAGAAACTTTCTTTAAATCAACTTTTACAATAGTTAATTTAGTTTTTAGTTTCATTAAATTTATAATAAACATTTCTTTATGAAAAGAACATTAAGGTTATTTATGAGGCAAACCTTGCAAATTGTAATCTCAGTCGGATTAAAACTATACCTGAGCTAGCATTCCACTGTTAGCTATGGTGATGGTGGTGGATCTAATGCCACTTGGTCATACCAAGCCGGAATGAGTGGAGTTCTTTCGAATGAAGGCAGAGGTGTGCGCCTTTCGTTGTGAACGAGCACCGTTGAGGTGAAAGTACGACTTTGTCCCAACACACACGACACAACCCTCTTTAGGGGGCGGTCGAACTCATGCATCCATCCGCAAGTCAGAATTGAGATCCAAATCAGAGACCGACTCATCCCTGATTCAGTGCCTCCAAAGGTGTCATTTGTTATGGGAACTAGGAGGACTTTGCAGTCACGTACCCCAACTGCCCTAAGACTGCACGGAGGTCTTTGGACAAGACGAGGACAGAACCCGCGACCTTCCGCTTATGAGACTGATGCTCTACCAACCAGGCTACCACGGCCCTAAGTTAGCTTATATAGTATTAGCTTATATACCATATCAACGAAAGAAAGTTTGCCTCGAGGGAATGCATACACGATAAATCTTTAATTCAATCAGGTTCCGAGCCTATAGGCCCAGCCTCCAAGATATTATCACCAGATTCCCGAGACTTCATAATATTACTAATAATGCAATAAACTTCTAGAAGCTCTTTGTGTTGTTGAATTAACGAGTTCTCATTCCTATGGACAGACACATAAGTAGAGAAGAAGAAAAAATTTCCCTTTGATAAGTTTTACCAAAAATTAAAAACAATTAAAATTTGACATCAAACTCTCATGCAAAACTCCATCCTTCTAGCTTTCTTGGACTTTCTAAAAGATTTTCTCATTGTCCTCTTTACAGACAGACGCATTTCAGAAATTTCTCAGTCTAAAAATGTTTTATTTAATCGCAAAAATTCTGGACAATTCTTTTTAATAATATAATATTTTATATTCTTTGCATAAGTGAGCATATATTTATTTGAATTCAACTAAGAGTACTCGATTTAATGAAGTAAATTTGTAAATATTCGGAATTAAGACAATAATTGGATAATTTTTCAATTTTTAGTTTGATACAAGTTTATTTGATATTCTTCAGAAACCTTAAAATAAGTAACTCTTGTCTCATTTATAGGATACTTCTATATCTAGATACATTTAAACAATGCAGACGTCATCGATTTTATCCGTAAGACAATACCATGTTTGCTTTGATAGAAAAAAAAAATGATATGTCTGAAAGTATTAAAGATGAGACTTGTCTGATAATGCATTTCGAAGTAATTTCTTATAAAAGAGGAATTATTACAATTGGGCGTTGTCTTCTGGTTTTTTTTTTTCTGATGCATGAGTTCATGTCTTTAATTAAAAACATTATGATCTTTTTTTTTTCTTTAAACCTGATTCTTGTACTTTTGAGCATCACTGATTTGAAAATAGGTATCTAAAAATACAATCTCAACAACGAACTTCAGCAATCAAAAGTAAAAGAAAACAGCTTCAAGTCTTTTTCTATACTTATAATAAAGCTCAATGTGTGTGTGGGTGTGTGCGTGTGTGTGTGTGTTGGCGCTCTACAAGCCAGACCGTTGGACCTACAGCTACCAAATTTGGTACATGTGTACCTTGGAGGTTGGGTATGTGCACCTCGGAGCCCTTTTTTCGAATTTTTAATTATAATTTGAATTAATTAAAATTTAAGCGAAATTTCGACGTTTTTCCGCTATAACTTCAGAAAATATTATAGCATAAACATGATTTTAACATCAATTTAAAGATTAAAAAATTAACTTTCTAATGGTATCAGTGTTTTAATGTATAATTTAAGCTTCTATTTTTAACGAATTTTTAAAGAAATATTTTAACCATGTTTTTTTAGCACGTGACTAGATAAAATAAAAGAAAACAATGACGGAAGTTCAAATAAAAACAAAACTTTCATCGTAAATCAAGTCTAAAGAAATGATACTTTTAGCACGTGACTGGATAAAATAAAAGAAACATAAAATGTGATATTTTCTACAAAAATAAATGCAAAGCAGAGGTTTCTATAATCTTTTGCAATATCTAAATCATTTATTCAACAAATCTTCTTTATTTATGGTAAACCTGATTGAATTTAGACAGGATATGCATTAAACTCCCGACTTTGTCATATTATATAATCGTTTGCAATATCTGTATCATTAATTCCATAATTTTTTTCCATTATAAAATGTGATAGTTTCTAAAAAAATAAATGCAAAGCCAAGTTATCTAGAATCGTTTGCAACATCTAAATCATTTATTCAATATTTTTTTTTCCTTTTTCGCTTTTTAAAAAAAATATTTAATATTTTGGCAACACCACGGAAATAAAAACATTTTTAATTTCTGGCCAATCAATGCCCGGCATTACTTCAAGGCTAATGAATATGTGATTCAATTGAAATTTTTAGAACGCATTACTCATGGCGAACCAGCTGGTCGCCAAAGGCGGCTAGTATATAAATAAAAATTAGCTGCAATTTTTTAATCTCGCAGAAAATTTATTTCTGTAATTTATTTAAATAATTATTTATTTTCTTTAATAAATGAAAAGAATTCTCTTTGTTCAATTTTAAGCCGGATTCTTTATCACAGTGATCTATAGTCTAAAAGGGAAAATTGTGGTGAAATGTAGATTATTATGATCTGTGCAGTAAGCAACAAGACTTATGGTTTCAGGAACATTTCTTTGATAACCACATTCACACACGAAACAAAGACAAGACAGACACGCGCGCAACTTAACAGAACAGTATCACATCTCATGGTGCCATTGTGGTAGAATGTAGATTATCATGATCCGTGCAGGAAGCAACAGGACGTATGTTTTCAGGAACATTTGCTTAATAATCACATCCACACACTGAACAAACACAAAGACAACACCTTCACGCGCGCAACTTAACAGTACAGTATCATATCACATTGTAATTGCACTTGCAATGCGTAGTGCATTATGGGATGGCCTATAAAAAAGTAATAAATGTGAGTTTTAAAGCAGAAAGAAATATAAATTTCAGGCCAATTTAGAACTTACTCTGTTTTTCAGTATCTTTTCTAATTTTATCTAATTAATCCTTAAACCTACATTTCTCCAATAAGATTAATCTTAATTTTCTCGTGTAGGAAGTATTCAAAGATAACGGAATAAATCCTCATACATTCAAACTTAATTAGTATTTTATTATAATTATAAAATAAAACAATAATTTCAATAATCGAACGACGAGCATCGTGTATCGAATGCAAGCACAGGATACAATTATCTAGAGAATGACAAAAATCTGAACCCCACCCCCCCAAAGTTGCTGAACCCCAGGCGATTGGCCATTATGCCAATTTGATTAATCATGTCTTCTGAAACTCATTAACATTACAAGTAAGCTATTTGCGAGATATTTGAAAAACCCATTAATTTTAATCGTATTTCAATCAAATTGCAATCATAACCAACATTTATTTTTAACTAGCGGGTACCCTGCGCGTTGCTGCCGCAGAAGAAATAAGTTTGGAAATATTGTTTGAAATGTAATATCACTGTCTTGTTTAATTGGGACTAATATAATAAATGAATACAAATGGGCGTGATGTGTTTTAATGCATCAGTCCACTGGTTTAGATTATTCGTTTATTGAATGATCGAAAAAAGATAATTTTTACAATGAAGTTTCATTGATGAAGAATTAATTGCAATGTCATGGAGATGAACAGTAGATATGTTCAGTTGCTCTTTTCCACCTACGCGTGGCACCTTTCGCATTTGCAGATGAATTCTTTAACACAAGAATTCCGGTTTCGGCCCTTCATGTCTGAACGGTTTCCGGTCGCGACCCTTCTCGGCGGACGGACGTCTATATCCTCTTGCTCTAGGGAACTCCCCTCTGACTGCTGGTTAACACCGGAAGAAGTGCTGAGCGCCCTCTCGTGGAATTAACTTACCACATACATTCATTGAAATTGAATGATATTTAAAAGAGAAATGCAACTAATTTTTATTCTATTCTTTTTTATTTTACTATTCAAGAGCTTTAAGACAGACAATATGTTTCTGTTTTTCCATTGTCAGAAGCAACAAATTAATTTCTTGACTGTCCGACTCGTAGCATCAAGCATACCAACTGGTAATCTAAAATAACTTGTCTCCTTGGTGAGTTAATTTGACAATAATCCTTGGTTAATAGATGTGGTGCCGACGTAGTGGCCTAGAGGTAGCGTGTCTGTTCCGAGTTCGAGTCCCGGTTCGAGCATGATTGTTCCATGTTCTATCTGTGATACGCGGGAATGTGTCCCCTTGTAAAAAGGGGTTATGCAAGCGAATGTGTGTGTGTGCCACCTTCGTTTGAGCTAGAAGTCAGACTTCTGCCCTCTGGGAGCTCAGGGGTCTTTACCCTCAGAAGCTACTGCACTCCCTTTCCGTGGAAACACGGACACGACAGCATCGTCATCAATAGATGTGGCAAATAGATCCAAAAATTTTTTTATTTTTCACCAATTTTTACTATGGCTATACCCCCCCCCCCGAAAGTGCAAGCAATAAGTATTCTAAGTTTTATCGCAATCTGATGAGCGCATAAGAGACATACAGACAAACATTCATTTTTATTTATATAGATTAATAACATGGCTGAAAATTCGATTTCGCAAATATGCGATGTGTTAATAGACATTAAAAATTTCATCGCTTAGACAGAAATTCTTTTAACTTTTATATTTTAAATAAAAAAGTTGTCCCATTTAATACAGCATAATGGATATAAATTTAAAAACTCATTTTTCAGATTTCTGATGCATGAAGTATCTAAAATGCATTTCTTTCTAGAGCTAAAACTTTGTACTTTGTTTGTATATGGCCAGTGAGATCAAATCTGTCGACCGAAAACGTATACTAAAAATATACTAACTTTATCCAATCCTATGTAAAACTTATCCTAAAATATATCAGCAATTGAACAATATATACAGAAACAAAATATTGCAAAAAGCATCATTTTACATAAATATTTTTCATGTAAAAACTATGTCAATAAAAAATGTACAATCAACAAATAATGCATAAATATTCAAAAAGAAAAGACAAACTCAAAATATTTATTTCTAATAAAAACAACAATAGATACAGATATACGATACATCATTGGATAAATAAAAAAAAATTCAAAAGTTTGTTTTTCGAAATCGAAAATTTCCGGTAAAAAGGGCACAGTTTATTTGCAAAAAAATGTCGTTGCTTCTGGAAAAATCATTTGAGTACTGCAATATGCTAAGAGTGAAATCACTGCTACATTGCAAAGTAAATCTCGTTGCAAATTTTACGAAGAGCTACCTTGTTATAAACATATTTCAAGTTAGTACAAGAAATTTGTAGAAAGTTGTTGAATTCGAAGTAGACAAAATATTCGAATAGACAAAATATATTTTGTGATAACAGGAAATCATAGAAAATTCGCAAACTGAAGATGCAGAAAGCTTGGAATTTCGCAAGAACAATAAGGCAGGCGTGTGTTCAAAACATGTGCATGCTGATCTGATCCTCAAAATCTAAAAGATCGAATTGTTACAGCTCTACCTTGAGCTTAATTACCAGGAACTAGATATATTTCAAGAAAGATAAGGCGTGTGATTAAAACGAATGCCCGCTGATCTAATCCACAAGATTTACAAAAACGAATTGTTTCAGAGCGATCCGCAGCTCACTTACCAGATATTAGTTACCTCTCAAGAACGATACGATGTGGGCTTCACACATTGACAGCCGGCGACTTCAGAGGCATTTAAAGCCGGAGCGCCGACAACGTATCGGCCACTTAAATCCCAAACGCTGGCCTCATTCGCTTGTCACTGAATAGCCAAAAACATTATATACTTTCGTAACATAGAACATTTTACTTGCATATTCGTCATATACATTTCAGTGGTAATTAAAAATAGAAACAAAATCGAAATTTTTAATTTATAATTGTAGAAAAAAAAAAATACAGTTTCTAGAGCAGCAGGCTCAGAAACCCGCGTTTTCGCGAGGCTGGCTGTCAATGTGTTAAAATATATGTGCCTGCTGATCTGATCCTTAAGATCTGCAAGATCGAGTTGTTACAGCTTGATCTTGAGCTTAATTACCAGTGACTAGTTACTTCTCAAAAACGGTGAGGCGTGTGTTTAAAACTTATGTTCATCCATACTAAAGATCTACAAGATCCAAGTGTTTCAGTTCAATCTTGAGCTGAATTACTAAGGACATGTTACTTCACGAATGGCAAGAAATGAATTTCTAGTTTCAGTGTTCGTAATACAAAAAATAAAACTCATATTCAACGTTTTGAAAAAAGTTGAGACTTTTTCTATCCAGTGATGTGTAAGTTTTTATAACCACCAATGTTTATTAGAAATAAATATTTAAAATCTGCTCCTTCTTTTTAAAAAATAATCCAGTTTATTGCACCACAGGGTGAGTTTAGTTTAGTTATATTAACGTCCCGTTTTAAAGCAACACGAGGATGATTTTGGGGACGGACCTCGTCATTTTGAGCCACTGTCAGATGACGAGGACGACACCTGAACTGGCACCCCCTCTCCACACCAGCGGGAGGACGTTTGACCTGATAGATTTAACGTGCAAGAAACCCCCTCACACGACGGTTCTTTGGTGGAATCGAGTTTCAAACCTGAAACCCTCCGGTTCCGAAGCCGAGACCTTATCACCAGGCCACCGCGGCCCCATCATAGGGTGAGAGAGCTCTTGCGTTGACTGCCAACTACGTTGCTGACTAATAACTCGTAGATTACGTTCTCTTCTAGGACCAAACCATCTATGTTATTAGATGACGCCTTCTCTACTACAGTTAAAAGACAGCAAAGGTGGGGTCATCTCATAAGAAAGATGGTCCTGATATCAGGCGAGGGCAGTGGCAGGGGACGTGTTAAACGGTGGTTTAAATTCAGCTATTAACCCTTTGGGTGCACTTTTCTTTCTTTCTTTTTGAATTTGAAGCTTAATTTTGGGGGGTACATAAATGCATCTCTGCAAAAGAGGCTTCAAATTTTTGGAGACCGACGGTGTAATGTACAGATCATGTACTTTAACAATAGGATTACTGGACCAATCAAAATGAATGGTCAATTTTTGGTAGAATCTATGTCTATGTCGATCTCTGTTTGTGTGATTTTATTATTTTTAATTTTTGTTTTTATTTAATTACTTTATTTCTATTTTTTAATTCCTTGTATAGTTATTCTTTTATTTCATATTATTTGTGGTATTGAGATAACTTGGAGTTTTTAGTTTTACAAAAAAAAAAAAAAAGGAAACGAATTCTAAAAATGCATTATGTTCTAAAACAAATATATTTAAAGAGTTAAATAATAAAATCATTCGATGAGCTCCAATTCCATAAGGCGAGAATTTCTTATATAAGAACTTCAAATAAAGCTAGCGATAAGCAGCTGTATCGAGCACATGCAGTAGCAGTTTTGAGTTATCGTTTACACGGAGAACGGAATATTTATTTTACTAAATCCTAAAGCTCAAAGCTCCTTCATCATCGTGTGAATATTTAATACGTTGCGGACAGATACCGACGTACTGACCTACATTTAAGCTTTATTTATTCGACATAATTTTAAAACAGATTATTTCACGAATTTTTAGTTTTAAAGTATTTATTTTTCTTGGTGAAACCAAAGCATGGGAAAAAGTTTGGCTACCTTCCAACAAAGAATATTTCATATAAAATCTGTCATCGCTTTAAAAATCAAACCAAAAAAATGGAACATTTTTTTTTCTGTGCCTTATTAGCCTATTCTCGTTTCAAGCGTAACCTATATTTTTACTTACAAGAAAACTTAGACTTCTTATTTGCCATTTAATGTATAAAAATAGTTCCCAATCTATAGACTATCAATAGATAATATTTTCTACCAATAGATACATTACTGAAACCTATAGAACGGTTTTTTCATATTGCTTTCCGAAAATCTTATAATTTTAAAAGAGAAAATCCTGCATGTATACAAATTTATTTCGTGTATCTCGGAAAGAGTTTTAACGATTTTGATCTAATTTTATATTTAGTTTGTTTTTTAATTTTATTTATGTAGGTGTCTTTCTTGGAAAAAAAAACCGAGATTTTACTCAAAAAATATACATTTTTTTAACAACTAACTATTTTAATAAGTATATTCATTCCACTTAGAAGTACAGTATAGTGATCAGAACAACCTGAAAGAAGCGTGTGTTGTGGGTCCTCGGTTCGAGTCGTGCTGTTTGATTTACTTCTTCACTTATGTATATATATAGATACATATTTAATACTTCTGCTCTTAAGTTTACCAATATAGATGTCTTTATTAAAAAAACACGATTTTACACACAAAAATCATTAATTATAACTAACTATTAGAGCCTTTTTCCATTTCTCTAATTCTGACATTTCCAGATAGAGCCATCTCGAAACCGATTTTACTAGGTAGGGTTAAGAGTAAGTTCAAAAATATAAATAATGATAGATAAAGCTGTAAAATGAATACCTAATACAGCAGATTATTTTCTAGAACTTAGTTTAGTTATATTAACGTCCCGCTTTGAAGCAACACGAGGGCTATTTTGGGACGAACCTCGTCATTTTGAACCACGGTCAGATGAGGAGGACGACACCTGAGCTGGCACCCGCTCTCCACGTCACACCACACCAGTGGGAGGGTATTTGGCCTGATAGATTTAACGTGCTAGAGACCCTCTTACTCAATTGTAACTCAATTACTCCGTGGAATTGAGTCCCGAACATGAAACCCTCCTGTTCTGAAGCCGAGACCTAACCACCAGGCCACCGTGGCCCCTTAGAAGGCCGGGTAGTACAGTATAGTGATCAGAACAGGAATGATCCTTGTGTTGTGGGTCCTCGGTTCGAATCGTGCTGATTTGCTTCTTTATTTAAGTATATGTATTTAATACTTTTGCTCTTAAGTTTACATATATAGATGTCTCTCTTGAAAAAGAAACACGATTTCACACACAAAAATCATTAATTCTAACTTATTATAAGAGCCTTTTTTTTTATTAGCTACCTTTCTGACAATGCTAGATAGCGCCAACTAACTGTACCAGTTAAGAGTAATACATGGGTAAGAGTAAACTGTGAAATAAATACTATAATATATCAAATTATTTTCTACAACAAAATTGCATCATTGATGGTTTTTTTTATCTGGAAAATCAAGTTGCTCTCTGCAGTTTCTCTGAAAATCTGCAGAGATTTCTGCAGAAAATCACAAAGTACGTTTGTGATTTTATTTTTTAAACATTAACTGACCAGTTCATGTGTTGGTAGGATTGAAAAACAATCATATATAACCCTTATGTGAATCTTACCTAAATATTTTCTCCAAAAAAAAAACACGATTTTATCAAAAACTGCAGAGAGCAACTTGATTTTCCAGATAAAAAAAACCATCAATGATGCAATTTTTATTTCCTTTGAAAGCAAACACATAAAGTAAGTGAAACTACTATCAAAAGAAAATGACACAGTAATTGAGCTATCATGTGAGAAGACCTTAAAATCTTTTTTTACAACAATGCCATTGGTCCTGATCTGGATTAATGTCTGTCAACATACACTGGGACATTTGACGGAGCTCTCATCACTAATCTGTGTGAAAATACTTTTTTTAAAAATTATAACTTAAGCCTTTTTAAATATAAAAGAGGAAACAAACAAAATATAGAAAGTGACTGGAAGCTGAAACTGTTAATCATTAGTTCAAATATTAACTTTCGTCTGGGAGACAAACAATATTATAAATCCCATTGAATTTTTATTTTGAATCCTTGATCGAATGCTTTTAGGTGTGTGTTTTTACATTCTGACAACAATAGAAGGTTATTTTGACTTTAGAAATAGTATATATTTAATACTTTACAGTGAGTTTTACTGACTTTTAAATTCATTTAAAATGTATCACTTAGAGAATACTTAACCAATATTTTTTTATTTATGAAGAAGCTGACATGCAGTGTCTTAACCCATTTGCATCATTAGCATATATATACGCTCCATTTTCCTGGTCACACTCACTGGAGCGTATATATAGGCTTCATCATATATGCTATGCATATAATATGATATACACTATATTCATATTATATACTATATACCTCTAAGTTTAGTTTAGTTATATTAACGTCCCGTTTAAAGCAACACGAGGGCTATTTTGGGATGGATCTCGTAATTTTGAACCACGGTCAGATGACGAGGACGACACCTGAATATACCTCTATGCAACTCACATTTCAAATATTACCACACTGAACAAAATCACTAACAAATAATGCGCAAAAATGATTTTTTTCTACTTTTATGCAATTTTACACCTAAATATGAAATAAAACATTTTCCGTTATATGAGCCTTTTTTTCATATGATGCAAATGTGTTAACAGGAGATTTTATTCTTTAGGATATTATATAAAAAGTTTAATTCTTATCCAGTATTAAGATTTATTTGAAAAGGCCATAACAGGAAATTCAATCTCAATAGGAAAGCAGAAACAAGGAGAAAAGACGCAAAGAGAATATATTTTGAACTTTTATAATTTTAGAATGGAGTTTCGAAGCGAAAGCATTTTTCCTTTCAATAAGTTTTAGAGACATGGCGGGTTGAAGTAACCTGCACAAATGAAAAACTATAAGTGAAGCCTTAGTTCCCATGATTAAAAAAATTATTTTTAGAAAATGGACTAACTAAAATTGTTACACATGTGTTTGAAATTATTACACATGCAAAGTCGTCCTTTCCCCTTGACGGCGCTCGTTCACAAAGAAAGGCGCCTGCCTTCATTCGAAAGAGCTCATTCGGCTTGGGATGAACCAGTAGCATTAGACCGACCGATAAAACGGATGTTCTAACAAAATTTTCAATAATATTTCACAATTTCTAATATTTTACTTCTAGACTCTTTCAAATTGTTAGAATTCAGTTATTTGATTAAATTAATCTAACGTGCACAAATTGATGTCATGTTCCAGTCGCAGCACCGAAAACGCAAAGCGACAATCCGAGAAAGAATCGTAAAATCCTCAAACCAGTAAAAAAAGTGAGATGGAAGAGGCAAAAAGCATAAAAACGGATTACGCCACGATAAGTTGACGCACGAGGGGATCATCGCAAGCTATTATTATGATGTAGTGTTGCGATGGGTACCCGCATTTAGAAAATGCAGTCAAAACACTGCAAAAAAAAGCCTCTAGACGTGGCAAAACTTGCACTGAATCGCAATCACCCAGAAAGACCTACCCTCAATGAAAACGGGGGAAAAAATGTTTCCTCACCCTATAAATATCGCCTTAAACTGGAGGAGCTCGTGAAAAATGGAAATCTGGAAAGACGTTTCCCGTTTCCCTGGCGGCTTCAAAGAGTGCCGGAACCTCTTGAAAAGTCGCCAAGAGCGCTTAAAAAACAAAGCCAAGAAGAGAGAAAGAGACAGTCCCTATCTGCGATCTTTTTTCAAAGACAATTGCCCACGATGTACAACTTGTCCAGGCACGGATCCAAGAAATATCTCAACCCCAAACCGTCTTGCCAAGCTGTCGTTTCACTTATGAATACGTGTGGGGGGTTCTCATTATTATTATTATTAGTTTCCCTATCGTCTTAAGCGACCCGCTTTAATACAGATTTGAAAACATGGTTTGTTGTCAAATATTATTATTTGTTTTCTACTTTCTTTTTTATTTTCTGTGAAGTTCAGTGCCAAATTAAAAACGGCAATTACGTTCCCGCTAAAAATAAAATGCAGGTTGACGAACTTCCGAGATAGTGCAAAGTTTCATGATTGAAAAGAAAAGCGCCCGACTAGTTGTTTGCTGGAAAAAAGACAAAGAAACCGTCCCATTCGGAGAATAAATCGCACTTATGAAATAAATCATTCTCATTATTACACCTCCTGACAATTGTAAATAAACTTCTATTCAGAGCTATTTTTAAGAAAGCGGTTTTGGTGTGGGGCTTCCTTACGGACGAATTACGAAATTTACTTCTTATCACACGGCAAAATATCGTCGGCACTTTCCGTCAGTAAACGACAACGTAAGTGACGTCATTTCAAAGTTTCACACGATTGGTTGAATTTCATTTGCGGACAATATTTCCGACGGCATTTTCTATCTGGTTTTGAAAAAGTTGTCGATTACGAAAGTTGCTTGACCGGTTTTTGAGGGTAGAAACGGAAAAGTGCTGACGAAATTTCATCGTCTGATAAGACCTTTATTTTACCAACAATACAGATGCACTAAATACGCATAGGCTGTCTACCTTATTCAGTACAAGGCCTAGTGCGTCTTCCCTTTGATGTAGATATCCCGGTGGTAAGGTCTCTGCTTCGGAACCGAAAGGTTTCAGGTTCGAGACTCGATTCGTCCGTCGTGTGAGGGGGTCTCTTGCACGTTAAATCCGTCAGGCCAAACGTCCTCCCGATGGTGAGGTGTGGTAGGGAGAGTGGGGTGCCACCTCAGGTGCTGTCCTCGTCATCTGACCATGGTTCAAAATGACGAGGTCCGTCGCAAAATAAACCTAGTGTTGCTTTAGTTGCCTAGTGTTGCTTAACCTAGTGTTGTTTCAGGTTCGAGACTCGATTCCATTGAAGAACTGTCGTGTAAGGGGGTCTCTAGCACGTTAAATCTGTCAGTCCAAACGTCCTCCCGCTAGTGTGGTGTGGTGAGGGGATACCATCTCAAATATCGTTTTCGTCAACTGACCGTGGTTCAAAATGGCGAAGTCCGTCCCAAAATAGCGCTAGTGTTGCTTTACAACGGGACGCTAAAATAACTAAACTAAACCCGGGCTCGAGTCCTGGTTAAGGTCATGATTGCTTTCAACCCAGTGTTCTATCTATGAGATGTGTGAAAGAGCTCCCCATCTATGGTAAAAAGAGGTTTTGCAAGCCAGTGTGTGAATATCATCTTGATATGAGTTAAAATCAGACTTTTGTTCTCGGATGCTCAAGGGTCCTTACCCCTAGAAGTTACTGCACCCAAGGTCAGACTTAACTTAATTAGAGATCGGGACAAAACTTCTTTGGGGGCCCCTCACCTTCACTGCTTTAGTAATAAAGGACCATGCATCGAATTTGTCTATGGTATTTTTCAGTTTTGGGGGCCACCTTATTAGAGGAGGCCCGGTCCAACTGCTCCGTATGCCCTTGCCTTAGTCAGGCCCTGACTGCAACCCTCTCTTCCCGATCTCTTTGACTTGATTTTGGAGTTTAATCGAAAATGGATAAGCAATAAGAACAAGATCGATATTATATATATCAGTGTGTGTGTAAAAATAAACAAAAAGTAAAGAAGGATCTTTCATTGGATTAATTCCATACACTCAGCTACAATCTTTGATAGTTCTAGTAATAAACAATTACGATTTAAATTCTTCAAAACAGTAAACCAATGATCATCTACCAACTATTTGCATAGATGTTGAACAGCTATCTCCCTCTATGTTCAGTAAGATTAACGTGTCATTTTAAAAGAATAATTTCCAAGCCATTTTTTGTTTTGTTCGAACCTCATGACGAGAAGAACCTCCCTCCAAAATTCAGCCACGAAACTTCCATTCTTCTCTTGATAGCTTTAATATGCATCATATTACAATAATCTGGAAACTTCAATCATTGTCAAGGTAGCCGATAACAAAGTATAATATTGTTATTTCTCTTTGATACTAGTAAGTCGATAGAATATTCTGTAATCTGGTTATAACTGGATCTGTATTTCAATTAACTTAAATCAACA
>JAPMOQ010052972.1:682632-718702 GCA_026543055.1 Argiope trifasciata | reverse complement strand
AGAGTCAGTTGAGTTGAGTCAATAGCAAAGTAAAATATAATTATTTCCTTTTGATACTAGTAAGTCGATAGAATATTCTGTATTCCTATTACAACTGAATCTGAATTCCGGTTAATTTAAATAACTAATTAACAATAATAAAAAAGTTTATTAAATATTCTTGCACAGTTTTTAAATATTTCTATTACAATATTTTACTAATTATCGAAATATAAACAAAAAAAAAGGCCATCCTATTCTGGTTATATCGCTTTTAACTTTGACATAGATATACATTTATAAGTCAAGAGCAACCGGTGACCGTTTCTATATCCGAAGCACAAACCTTGAAAAGATAATTAATATGCCAGACAAATAAATAAACCAAAACCCGCAACCATCCATGAAGTTATGACTCAATCCGCATTGAAAACGGGGAAAAGTTGATTAGCATCCGTTATGAATAGCCTCGATGACGTCACAAACTTGTTACAGTGACCCTCCAGCGGCATTTCAACCAAATGACTTTAAAAGCGATTGTGTTCATTGTATCGGTAAAATAATAAATGGCAAGAGGTCGCAGTTGATAATCCAGGCACTGAACTTTTCTTCTGAGCATTTTTATAGCCATTTTCATCTTGTGGATTGACCTCGAAATCTTTGGACATTTGCCCTTTCTGTCGGTAGTGGGGAAATAAGTGTTTTTCTTTCAATTAATAAATGCGAGTATAAATTTGAAAATGGAATCTGTAAATCTATACTAATATATAAATGTGAAAATTTGGATGGATGGATGTTTGTTACTCAATGAAGCTAGAACGGCTGAACAGAATTGGATGAAATTTAGCTCAAAGATATAGTCAGGAATAGATCAGAGGCTACTTTTTATTCCGGTTCATTCATTTTTTATTCATTAAAAACTAAATCTCGCGCCAAAAAGCTGAGGCCAAATCTTGCCAAAGTTAAGTAAAGCTCCGGCTTTCCCCCCCCCAACAGAACTGAGGTTAGACTTACGAGAATTTCGACCGATTATTCCAAACGATTCTATTTATTTTTTTTGTGTTTGATGCATTTAAAATCAAATGTTGTTAATGAAACGATGTTTTGGATTCATTCTGAAGTACTTTTAAATGAAAAGAAAACAGAATACAGGAAATAAATTTCTAATTTGCATTGCATTACCGCAACTGGCGTAGGAAAGTTAGACATGTGCGTTACGCCAACTAACATTGAAAGTTCGCCCGGGATTGCTGACTCTATATCCGAGTAATTTTTATTTAAATTAGAAGTTTAAAACTTATGCGTAAAATACTATTGTAGCTATCTTATTCTCGATCAATAAATAAAATGGATTTGACCAGACTTGATTTGCTTTTTTGTTTATTTTGGGTATACAATACAAATAATTTTTTTTTACGTTAGTTGTGTGTTTTTGTTATTGTATTTATGTTACATATTTTTCGTATATGTGTATACTTTTAAAATTATTGTTTTTAAGTCAGGTTTAATTTTTTTATTTGTCATTACTTGATAGTTTTTCTTACATATATATCAAATTTTCCACGCGATCAGAGTCGCGGGCAATAGCTAGTACCGAATAAAAGACGTTTTGAGGAAAAATAATTTTTTCGATTAAGCTATGAATATCTATTCGTATTTCGTATCTACTCATATAATTGTTATTCTGGTACATTTAAAACTTAGTTTGTAGGCTATACTCATAATCTTTATAAAATTCTGCATTTTTAGAATTACAACAAGTAATTTCGACATATAATGTTTTATAGCATATACATTAACTATTCAAAAAAGCTTTGCCCTTTTGTGGCATTTTTTCAAATATTTTTGTGAAATTCAGTATCTGTTTTTACTTTCTCGTATATGAAGTATAGAGAAAGTATAGTAATCATCAAAAGATACGAACTCGAAATTCTGACAAATCGACATGTTTTAGAACTCCCTGCATTCGTAAAACACATTTTCGAAAAATGGCCTGTGTGTGTTTCAAATAATAATGTTTTGAGATGTTTTGAGCTATACAAATAAATTTAATATACGGTTTTTAAACCAAATTTTTGGAGTTTTATTAAATTTTGAGTAAAATCAGTTCAAGAGGAGTCTGTCTGTCCGCCTGTTTGAATGTAAGTTGACACAAAGACTACAAAATAAAGAGAGCTGGATCGATAATACAGTATACAGATTTTATATCTGTAAACACCTATCAAATTTTAAGATAAATTCAACAATGGGTTAACCATCAATCGATCTGTATTTTCAAAAGCATGTAAGCAAGATAACTCAAAAATATAGTGATTTAAATGTACCAAATTTGGTATAGGATTTTATGTCCACAAAGGCAGTTTTGTTTTAAATTTTTATTTCCATAGATCGGGAAAATGCCTCTAAAACACAAATTCAATTTTCGAGTACTATGAACCGCATACCAGGTATTGATCGCTAAAAAATCATATGAAAAAGTCAGTAAAAATGTTAAATTCACATCGAAGATTAATATTTCGTTACTATTTTAATACTTTGTAAAGTATGCTTAAATTATTTTTTAACATTTAAAAAATAGATAAAATTACAAAGAAAAAAAGTTTTATGTTTCCGTTTAATTTTTAACAAATTAAACGGAAAATTAAAAATCTACTTAAGCTTTAAAAAAATCGTCCCAATGTTGAAATTTTGATCCTCCACCTTAAATATACATAAGTTATAGGTTAAATTATCTGGCCTGTTGGTCATATAGCATAGATCTACATGTCAAATACGGCCAGTATAAAATGTGGATAGTAGGTTGGTTAGTTGGTTTTGTGGTGTTTTATGGCACAAAAGCCATATCTGGCCATACTGCGCCAAGCAAAAAGTTCAGTTAAAAGACACTGTTAAAGTAAGAAATCAAAAAAATTGGGACCATTCCATAAGGCATGACGAAATAAATCTGTGAGGATAGTAGAATCATATTGAATAAATATAGTTAAATGCCACTAAGTTCTAAAATAGTTATATGAGAGATAATCGGATTGATGACATGTTTATTAATATTAGTTTCCCCAAGAGATGGAATTGGTAAGCTTCTTTTATCATCAAGAAAGATAAATGCATCAGTCAGAAAATTAAGTGCAAAAGCAATTAAGTGAAGTTTGTAGAAGAACTTAAAAATCGCCACCTCAATAACAGATTTTAAATTTTACTTCAAGCCAACTACTATCTTTGTTCACAATTAAGTAACCACACATAACGAAACGATCAGTAGAAAATGTGAATAGCAGGATCATACTGAATAAATATAGTTCAATGCTACATAGTTAAATGGGAGATAATCGGATTGATAACATGTTTATCAATATTAGTTCCCCCAAAAGATGGAAATGGTTATTATAGAGGAAGATAAATGCATCAGTTAGCAAATTAATTGAAAAAGCAATTAAGTGATATTTGTAGAAGAACTTAAAAAAGCGCCATCTGTCTAAACTCAATATCAGATTTTAAGTTTTACTGGAAGCCAACTCATATCGCGATTAAATAACCTTACATAACGGAAAACGTGGGAAGCCAGTGCATCAAGAAACATGCCTTCCAGTTGCTCCAGACGTAGGTAGTTGGGCGCCTTTCACACGTCTGCTAATGAGACGTGCGGCAGAGAAGATGGATATTGTTTTCCCAGGACGAAATGACGAACCCGTTACCTCTCGTGCCAGCAGAATTTTCCACGGAAGATGCATGCCCAACCACTGAGCGTTCGCCGGCGACAATTTTATTCTTGTGCTACACGAGGAATAGGGTTTAAAAGTGGAAGGGGTGCCCGCTTTCGTTTGGCAGCGGCAATGAGCGTGGCCTCTGTTCAAGGTCATGATCAGATAAGGCCACGGATTTTTTTTTTCACAGTTTTAATTGATTGTGTGCGAGAAGAGAATAATGCTGTTGCGGCTGTAATAAATGGCACACAAGATCTGCGACAACTGTGGTTATCTTGGTTAGTGATAAGTTTTTAAGTACCCAGATCCAAGGATTCTCCAGGACTTATTGTGTTACAAATTGGAATATAAAATAAAAAATACCTATTCCAGATGGCCAGAGACTTTTAAATTTTAAATTAGCCTTATTCTAGAAACTTCTTTTAGAAAGAAATATTTGCATCGTAATAAAGTTGTATCAGAAAGAAAAAAAAATGCAGGATGGATCTTATACATTGAAATTAAAAATATCCAAGATTAGAATAGAAAAGCAGAGACTTTAAAATTTTAAATTAGCCTTATTTTAGAAAATTTTCTTTGGAAGAAATCTTTGCTTCGTAAAACAGATGTATCAGGAAGAAAAAAAAAAAAAAAATTGCAGGATAGATCTTGCACATGAAAATGTATTAAATATACATGATGAAAAAGTCTCTGCTTTCCTATTCTAATTTAAAATTTTAAATTAGCCGTATTCTAGACACATTTTTTAGAAAGAAATCTTTGCATGGTAATACAACTGTATCTAGACAGGGAAAAAATATTGCAGAATAGATCTTATAAAAATGAATTTAAAAAATATTTATGAAAAAAAATTAGAAAAGCAGAGACTTTAAAATTTTTAATTAGCCTTATTCCAGAAACTTTTTTTAGAGAGAAATCTTTGTATCGTAATACAGCTGTATCATGAAGGGATAAGAAATTGCAGGATAGATCTTATGCATGAAAATGAATTTAAAAATATTTATGATGAAAAATTTGAATAGATTATAATCAATGCATGTTAAAACATACAGTGGGTAGAAATTTAAAATCTATGCATTATTACGCCCAGTTTAATAATATTTAATATGACTCGAATACATGAAATCTAATTCACAGAATTAAAGATAATTTTTTTTGAACTCCAATGAATGATATTCTATCTGACGAAATTCAGGTAGAATATTTAAAACAAACTGGTCTGCTCAACTGTATGGCCCGTATTTATTTTCTCATATATGGAGTATTCAAAGAGTATTATCAAAACATTCTAAACTTTTTGATGATTCTGAACTTTTGAATTCGGAAGATTTTGTCTGGTTTCTAAGCTTCAGACGTGAATTAAAAAAACAGCGTTTTGTAATTATATCCGTGTTACTTAAGCAGCTTTTTGGCTTGGATGAAAAGCGAAGAGCAGGTGTCGAAAATATTGATTTTTACCTCCTGGATATTCCATTTCTAAACCTTAAAAGTAATTAAAAATTAGATTACTCAAAAAGACGTTTTTAGCACCGTTTTGTAGAGCAGAAAGAGTTCTATCGAATGAATGCTATACACTTTGTCAAAAAGCAAAAAAATCGTTGGAAAACAATGTGAATATAAAAACGCTACGAATTTGTTCACCAACCTAATAATTATGTTTTTCTTGCAATGCAAAATTTCTTAAGTAATAAGAAACTGCAATCAATAGAAGGCAGTGCCAAGGTGAATTTTTCGCCAATAGGATCAAAGACTACTGTGAGAGGCGTTATGAAGCTTAATTTAAAATGACAACAAACAATACAATAAAATTGTGTATATTTGATCACAATTGGTAATCCAAAACATGTTAAATCTTGAAGTTCATGTAAAAGTAATGGATTTAATTTACCTCAAACTGATACAGAATTGTGTAATTTCGTATTTGTATGAAATAATATTGGATATACATGACTAAACCAACTAAATTATCATCCAAAATATTCCTTACTTCTTTATTTCGGTTAACGAGATGTTTTGTTTATGAACATTCAAGAAATTGCGAATCCAATGAAATACAATTTACGTTCTTCCAATTTATGTTAAAACATTTTTTTTTCCCCATCATGCAAAATCTAGGGATTTTTTTTTTTTTTTTTTGTCTGGATAGAAAACTGCTTCACATTGCCACTGGAATGAAAGAATTTGAATACACTGTTTTCGTTTTCAATTTAGCTCCGCAATTAATTTGGAGGTTCCATGGTCACGCAGCTAAGACGCAGAGGTCTCCCAAGTGATTTGGCACAGTTCGCCGGCAAAAAATACCATTAATTATTTTTAACGGATCCGCTTTAAATGAGCTCGCTTTAAAAGTGCCGCGCCGGTGGCAGGGTGACAGTGAATTTTAAATATCGCAGCTGGAACCCTCTAGAACGATTTCAGCATTAATTGATATTAAATTGGTGTTTTTTAATTAAGTGTAAATTTAATCTGTGAAGCCTCAAATATGTATGTTTTGAAACTAAGAACGATTTAAACATTAATTAAGAACGATTATTAATACGAACAATTATTAAATAAAAACCATTAATACGAACAATTATTTAATAAGAACTATTAATACGAACAATTATTTAATAAGAACTATCAATACTAACAATTATTTAATAAGATTGATTATCTAATAAGATCGATTATTAATTAAACGATTAAATTTTCTACAAAACGATTTAAGCATCATTAAGAACTATTTTAGCATTAATTGATATTAAATTGGTGTTTTTTAATTAAATAGAAATATAAAATGTATGTTTTGAAACTAAGAACGATTTAAGCATTAATTCAGAACGATTATTTAATAAAAACGATTAAATTTTCTGCCGAACGATTTTAGCATTCATTGATATCAAATTAATGTTTTTAAATTAAACATAAATTTAATCTATGAAGCCTCAAATATGTATGTTTTGAAACTAAGGGATTGTAGTGGAAGCTTTATAAGCCATACAACATACTCAAAATTGAGTGATCACTTTCGTCTTGTTGTCTTGTTATCTAGCTACCAACCCAAAGGTTGCGCGTTCTATCCTTACTATCGGTCACCAATTGTTGATGTTTGTGCGCCAACAGAAATAAAATGCAGACATAAAACCAAACTAGACAAAATGTTCACAAAAATAAAATGCAGAAAAACTACTATAAAACTAAATCTTATTACATTATAAATAATATTATTAAATTTACTTAAACTTATTTGCATTTAAATCTAGCATCGTTTTTTTTTTTAACAACAAATTCGGTATTTCCAAAAATATCTCTGTTGCCAATCTTAATTAAACAACTGTTTACAAAGTCAAATTTATAATTATTAAAATAATCTTGCGATACTCATAAATAAAATATTTATGATTTATATCGCAACAGGATCTAAAAAGATTATATATATGTAACATAATTTTACAGATGTGTGGCTGAATTAAAGAAACTTTAGAAATTTTAACTTCGATTTATTTCACACGGAAGTTATTAGTGATGATGATGATGTCAGGTCCGCTTTACAAGGGAGAGGGAGGGAGGTGCAGTATCTTCTGAGGGTAAAGACCTCTGAGCACTCGAAGGCAGAAGTCTGATTTCTAGTTTATATGAAGATGATACTCACACACTCGCTTGCACAACCCCTTTTTAAAGGGGGGGACTCTTTCACACACCTCATAAGCGGTACGATGCTAGATTTAAATGCAAATAAGTTTATGTAAATTTAATAATATTATTTATAATGTAATAAGATTTAGTTTTATGTCTGCATTTTATTTTTATTAACTCGCAAGCATCAACAATTGGTGACCGATAGTGAGGATCGAACTCGCAACCTTTGGGTTGGTAGCTAGATAACAAAACCGCAAGACGAAAGTGAGTACTCAGTCTTGAGGATATTCTATGGCTCATAAAGCTTCCACTACAATCCCTAAGTTTCAAAACATATTCCTACGGCGCGCTCATCCATCAGACGAGCCACGTGCTCCACCTTCTACCCCTTTTGTGGTTTGCTGATTTCCTTTGATGCCCGTCCACTCTACCGAAAATTTATCGGTAAAACGCTCAGGCATCAAAGGAGCCCAGAAAACCGCAAGAGGGGTAGAAGGGGGAACGCATCCTCGTCTGCAGACAAGAGCAGGTTGTGTAACCGCCGCTATAGACAAAACACCGGATAAAAAAAAAACCCGTACGCAAACCAGGACTCGAACCCGGGATACCCAGAGTCATAATTTGTATAAAAGTCTGTTTATATCGTAACACAAGCCCTGAAGTGTCCAAAATTTTCCTCTTTAGGGATTTTATAGAGATTCCGATAGGGATTTCTTTGCCATGTGTCACTTTAAACAAAAGAATCTCGGGCATCGTTTTGAAAACAAGTGCTTGTGTTAAGAATTTTTATTCCTTCCTGGCATGGGAATTAGAGAATCAGCAATTTTGTTCAGCACGTGTTTGAAAGAATTAAATAAAAGAGGACCAGGTAAGAAGAGAACATTGAAAGAAACATGAATGAAATCACTCATTTCATATGCTGAAATATAAAGCAAAAATAACCAATTGAAAACTTAGGAAGATAAGAAAAGTTTTCAAGCTAAATTTAGATTTGTTTACGTTTCGTTTCAAAACAACAAGAGGTCTACTTTCGAGTAGATCATGCAATCTTAAATAATGGTCAGATGATGACGCCTTTGGAGCCAAAATGCTCCGATTTTCCTCATTCAATCAGTGGCAATACATTACATAGTTGGCAATAGTACAGGTCTACTAACTATGTGAATCTCAAACTCTTGGCCATCAAATCTGAGATCATTTTAAACAAGGGATACATTTTCAGACTAAGTAATCATCAACAAAAAGTAGATGAAGAAGACAGTTCACGCAGTGGCGTCTTCATTAATGGCCTGACATCAGCGTGAAGACAGTTGATCCTAGTGGCTTAAACGTACAAAAGAACCGCTACATAGTCGGTTTTCAGCCCTCCAGTTTCAAATTTGAGACTTTACCATCAACTCAAAGCGATCTGATCAAATTTCAGTTGGATTTTCTCCTATTCGAGGTACTCTATAGCGCAATTTAGGAAGTATAAGTAGGCTTTTGATGCTCGTTAAATATTTCGAAACGACTTCAACTTGGGTGATGATGACATAAGAGGCATAGTTTAGTTTAGTTATATTAACGTCCCGTTGTAAAGCAACACTAGGACTACTTTGGGACGGACCTCATCATTTTGAACCGCGGTCTGATGTCGAGGACGATACCTGAACCTGAGGCAAAGTACTAGCATAAATGGGAATATCGGATATCCAATTAATGTTAGTATCCTAAGTAAGTGTGATATTAAATATTCAACAATTTTTTCGAATATTGCTTAGTATCATAATGATGAAGAGTAAAATTGAAAGTAATTATAGAAAAATATCATTAAAAAATAATGGTCAAAAGTGAAAACAGCGATAAATAGAACATAAATATAAAAAAAAGCAACAACAGCTTGAGGCGAAGTACTGGCATATACAGGAAATAATATTAAAAAAAAAAAAAAAAAAACCGTTTCGTAAATTTGGATTCAAGGAAATTCGATAAAAAAATTCACATGCTAATTTAAAAAAATGTTCAAATAGGGATAGAAAATCAAAATAAGGAAATTATAGTCAAGGAAGGACCTGAAGATTGTCAATAATGATTTCAGTACAGTACTGATGGTACCAGGTCATCTCAAATCCCTGAAGGAAATGATGTCATAGATTGACAGTTTCATTCCGACTGTTTGAGAGTGTGCAGATGGGGAGAGAGACAGCTATTGACTATCCCGAAAGGATTGTTAGTTTGACTGATTTGTCAATGTAAGGTTGGACAATACTTAATCAGCAGTCGACCACAACAAATCCTGTCGATACTGCTACGTTCAGTGGTGGTCGGATGTATACAAGAATATGTCGGATGTATATAACAATATGATTGTGGTGACGGGATGGCGTTCAGTGGTGGCGGGGTGGTCGGTCGGATGTATACAAGAATATGTCGGATTTATATAATAATATTATGTCAAAGATGGATAGTTTCATTCCAACTGTTTGAGAATATGCATATGGAGAGAAAGACAGCTATTTACCACCCCGAAAGGAATGTTAGTTTGACTGTCCGGTCAATGCAAGGTTGGACAATATTTTTCGGCAGTCGACCACAACAAACAATGTCGATACAACTACGTTCAGTGGTGGCGGGGTGGTCGGCTGTACACAATAAGAAGCTATTGACTACCCCGAAAGGAGTGTTAGTTTGACTGATCGTTGAATGCAAGGTTGGACAATATTTTTCGGCAGTCGACCACAACAAATCATGCCGATACTGCAACATTCAATGGTGGCGGGGTAGTCGGATGTATACAAGAAGTAGAAAAAGAATTAATATAACTACCACAGCGCACCACATGAAAACAAAGAGCTATTTTCTATTGCCCAGTTTGTCTTGCGCAAATCATACCAGCGTATTTTTTCCCAAGATAAATTATTTTTTCGCCAAAAAATCTCCCTTCCAGGGAAAAACTTCTAGTCATTAATCCCCGAGAAGCGACGAGTGCGTCCTCGTGGTCGAAAAAAGGTATTTCAGGAATCGGTAGAAGGAGTTGAAAGTGCAAGGCGTGTGTTTGTTGTCGGAGTCTAAAAATACCGGAGGACACCCCTCCGTCACGTGATCGCCCTTTTTTCCCGCCGCATCCGAATCAAATTAGGCAGTGCCTGCCTGCCTTCGATTCTCTTAAATTACTGGCGCCCGACACTCATCATAATATTTATCGGGATTTGCAATTTACACTTACTTAAGGGAAAGAGGGGGGGGGGAGAAGGAGAGGGAATTCGGCGAGGCGGAAACGTAATTGGATTCCTCGAATGAGGCAGGTGGCCGATGTTTTTGTTCCGAGTTCGGAAAAAGGCAGCGCGCAGAAACAGTTGTCGAAGAGGAGGAGGGATTATTCTAAACAGACGATTTTTTTTTCTCGGGTTTCTCGTTGTAATAGCAGACAAAGCAGTTGAAAATAGTTTGAATTCTTTGATATTGCTATTTAAAATTGTTTTCTCGATGCAACTATTGTACTGATACTTTCTATGCAACATTTCAGCAGTTGAAAGCAATTTGAGTTTCATTAATATAATTATTAAAAATTGTTTTCTTAATGTGCTCTACATGCAACATTTCAGCAGTTGAAAACAATTTGAACTCATAGATATTGTTATTTAAAATTATTTAAATATTGTTTGTTTTCTTAATGCTTTTTGTATGCAACATTTCAGCAGCTGAAAGCAATTTGAATCCATTGATATTATTTAAAATTGGTTTCTTAATTCATTTTGTGCAACTAACAGATGAAACCTTCGTGGCGCTGTCTACCGGTAGCAAAAGTCGCCATAATGCTTGGCGTGATTAAGAACGTTCTTCGCTCGCCAAAAACACTTGGTGTGATAAAATCGTTCGTCTAACATCCGATATTATTGGAAGGAGAGTAATGTAGTGGTAAGTTCATAAGCCACATAAGAACTTCCAGACCGGAGTGTACACTTTTGTTTAGAGCTTATGTTACATGCCTAGGAACCCATTGGTCGGCAGATATAACTTCAAGAATGCATATGTTCTTGTGTTCTTTGGAGGCGATGGCAACACAAGTCACATTCAAATGTAAAACAGCGAGCAATTCATGACATACGCAGTTTCCTTAACGTAACCATTAACGTCACGTGATAAAAATATCGTAAGAGAAAATTAATCGATAAACAGAAAGAAAGAAATGTAAAAAATTTATAAATTCTTATTTAGTAATTCCAATTTTAAATCAATCAACTTGAATTCAGAAATTTATATAAATTATGTTGTGAGATTGAAAAATAAAAATTATGCAAAAATTAATAACCAAATATAATAAAAATGATGTTGATGCTCATTAATTAGGACATAATTAACAGGAATAGAAATAAAATTCAACGAAAACTCCCTTAGAAAAAGGAATAATAGAAATGCTAATGTACAAAGTTGTATTTTGAATGTTAAAAAAGGAATTCTAAATAATGTTAAAAGGAATTCTGACTTAAATGGAATTCTAAAACATTTAAAACAAAGCACGTTTAAACAATAAGAAACTCGGCGTAAAACTTTTGTAAATTGACTCGAATACCTTTTCTGCCCTAGCAATTTAAATACAAACACAAGATTTTCTCGGGGGGCACAAACACGCATAAGTTTCAGATTACCCTCATTAAACGCAGGGAAGCTTATTTTAAAGGAGAACGCCTTTTTCCTAGAGCGATTATTTAACGAGGGCGAGTTTTAAGGTAGAGAAATTTATTCAAAGTTTGAAATAAACAGAGAAAGTCAGGGTTTTGATCCAAAGCTTAGGTATCACTAAATAGTTTTTTCCCCACACTTTTCAATTAAAGAATTCAACAGAAATTACACATCTAGAATTAAAAAGGTCCTAATCTATTCCTGAAATAGAATTCCAGTTTATTCACAGATGAAAGGAAATGTCGTGTCAAAGCTTTCGAAAGAGACCTATTTTTATGCAAATATATCGAGTAATGGATATATGAAATAACTGAATTAGTTTAAGTTCTAAAAATAATTTTCTAATAATATGAATTTTGGCTTCATCGAAACTTTTAACTTCTGAATTGACTAGGCTTTCATTTTCCAGCAAAACTGCTAATATCGAATATATATTTTCTTCTATCTAAAGTTGAATAATTTATCAATATAATTAGATACCTTTGATACCAAATCTGTACAAGACTCAAAGACTCAGTGAATCATAATCAATTCACAATTATCTTAAAAGTATTAGAAATAATATGCATATTGATCGTTTCACTATTCAGAGAAGACCACTTTTCGACGATTCTATCACATTAAGGGGAGAGACGCCGAAGGATGAGCTCATTTAAAAATTCGTCATTCATTGACCTTGATTTTCGTCCAATTAAATACTTTTTTTTGTTCAATTTTTATTTATTTATTTGCTTGTATGTAAGATTCTGACCGTTTTATTTTTATTCAGACTACGAGTAATCAGATTTTATTTTATTTTTAAATGCAAACATTTTAAATGCTTTAACATTTATTTGATGCAAACATTTTTAATGCATTAACATTTATTTAATGCAAACATTTTAATTTTTTATATTTAAACATTTTAACAATAAAAATTTTTATTGTTAAATGCAAACATTTCCTTTTACCTTTTCTCTCATCCCAATTTTGACTGATGAAACCCATCCTAACGCATGCGCAAAACTTAAAAGCGCGGAGGGTTTTAGAATCCATGTTTAAACAATGAAGTGCTGTGTCGCCGAATTTCGTTCTGAAACTGTTTATGCCAAGTGCTTTTTCATTATTGCTCTTTCCCGCTGTTACCTTTTTGTTGTTCAGTATTCATCATTCAAAAATTCATTAACAGATAAACATTTGAGGATTTTATTAAGTCACGAAGAATTAAAGTTGTGAAAAATTTAGTTTGTTTAGTTTAGTTATATTAACGTCCCGTTGGAAAGCAATACCGTCAAAGAACTTTATGCTTTCTTGTTTAAAGGATGTTATATATTCGTTAATGAAAAAATGGAAATGTGTCGTTAGATTTTTTAATAATCTTTTGAAGAATTAGACTCAGAAATATTTAGAAATATGAAATTGATTTAGCTTTATTATTTTCATAATTTCATTATTAATGAACCGTTCAATTTCATTTTGTTTGCGAATTCAATACGAAAGACGCCATCCAGATCGAATGTCAGAAAAATATATTACAAGATTCCATAAAAATTATATTAATGTATTATGAAATATATTAAAGAATTTAAAAAATACATAAATATTTTTTTTAAACCCTTTAATCAGCACATGAAGAAAAGAATGAATCATGGGTAATTATTTTACCAAAAATTCTTCGCCTTTAGACGAAAACTTTAGGATACTTATAAAGGTATTTTCTTAAGGGTACTTTTGTCAATGTTTTTGTCTTAGACTAAAATGTAAATATTAATTTCTTTATCAAAGTAAATCAAATACTTGAAAAAAAATAAAACCACATTGGCGAGAGAATAAAAATAAGAAACGGTATGGTTACTTATGGCACTTGCCATGGATAAGCCCACTGATGAAATCAACAATTTTAAGCTGAGTTTGTGAAGTAGCTTCGGAGGGTAAAGGAGGCCCCTGAGCACCCGAAGGCAGATGTCTGACTTTAACTCATATGAAATTGACACTCGCTTGCCAACCCCTTTTTACAAGGAAGCTTTCACACACCTCACAGATAGAACACAGAATAAAAAACAACCATGCCGAATCAGGACTCGAATTTCAGACGTCCAGATCACGGGGAAGATGCGTTATCCCTAGACTGCAAGAATCGATTAAAGCAATATTCTAAAAGAACTAAGCCTTAGCACAAAACATTTTTTTTTTAATTCATGAAAGAAGTTAAGGAGCATACTTCATTCATGAATAAAAAAATGGAGCTTAATCACTCATGAATGAAAAAAATGTAATTAAAATGAAATATAGTCGATTTAATACAGTAAACCTTAATAATGGTAACAGTTTTTCATATCCTTATGGAATGTCTATATTTTAATGCTCAACGCTTATTTCACTTCAAAACCACAACAGTAACTTTGTCCTGGTTGCTTGGCAAAAATCCACATAAGAATCATCCTGCCTATTTAAGGTATCCGACTACGGTTATCACTGGTTATCAACCCCATTGGGAAATATTTTAAATTGTTATTTCTTGCAGTTCAGACTTTCTTCTTTCCAAAACAATTCATCTTTTTTAGGAAAAAGCCAGACCTATCATCCAGGGTTACATATTTCCCAGCCAAAATATCTCTTTAATTTGAATTTTTTTCAAAACTTTAATTTTCGTAAAAACTTTTCACCGCTAGCATATCTCAAAAACTAATAGAGGTATATACATAAAAGTTTGAGCCTGTGTTTTAAATAATATGGGCAATGAAATGAACCAAAAGTTTTATCGTTGATGAACCGCATTTTCATTTATAGGTGTTTGTAGAAAAATTAAATTGTGAATTGATGGGAAAAATTTGCATTTATACGTATATTTTTACCCCTAACTTCTTTGCATCGCAAAATGCTTCTTAGATTTTGGTTCATTTCATTCAGCATTCTATTCTATAACTTGTGTGCAAAGAAAAATAGGATTGCTGCATTACAATTTTGTATAGAGTGTGAACCGTTTTCGTTAAATATGATTAAAATGTACTGCAGATTTTCCTATTTCTCAAAATATATTGTATTTTCAAATAATTATGTTGCATGTATAGTATTTTGTATTATAATTCACAATACATCTAAAAACCATAGCTATAAATAGATTTTTAAAATTGAAATTTTTTAAAATTTTTCCTTGAAATATAGTAGAATTACCTTAAAAAAATCTATAGGAGTTTTTTCTTTAATATGAACTCACTTTTTCGGCTTCGTTTTGACATTTTGTAATTTATCATCGTTTTTGCTACGGTAATACTTTTCTTGAAACTGTTTTTATTAAACTTTGAATCAGAAATAAACTTGTTTGACTCAGTATAACCTTCACATTGGTTCATGTGGTATAAAACTTCAAACCCAACCAAGTAATAAATTTAATAGATTATTTTGAAGAGCGATAAAATTGGCTGCATTATTTCTTCTGTATGCAATTTCGTATCCTGTATAAAATAAATTAAATGTCACTATTTTTTGCAGTTTTTTATTTACTATTACGTATGCTTAGTACAGATAACTTCCTTATCCTATCTTAGCAATTAAAACGTCGCAGTGAAAACATGTGTTGTCTATAATTGCCTATCTTTTACCAAATGTGTGACAAAAGCGAAACGTGCCGCTATGGCTTTATTTAGAATAATATTTAAATAACAGGATTTAGCTGAGTAGAGCACAGATAACTATTGCTTTTCTATTGCAAGGTAAGTCATTCTAGTCTTCCACTTTTCAGAAATTTTACATTGATTTTGCACTACTTTTAAATACATTATATATTCACCAATTTATGTAACTTGTAAATAAACTTGCTTGGCGCAGTATAACCTTCATATTGGTTCTTGTGCTATATAACTTCAAACCAAACTAAACCTTAATAAATATTTTAATATAAACAAATCCTTTCCAAATTTTGAAAATTGGCCACTTTTTCTAAAATCCATAATTTTGTTTTTTGTTTTATTACGGTTTGTTTTAGTTATATTAACGTCCCATTTGAAAGCAACACGAGGGCTATTTGGGGACGGACCTCGTCATTTTGAACCAAGGTCAGATGACGCGGACGACACCTGAACTGACACCCCCCTCTCCACACCAGCGAGAGGACGTTTGGCCTTACAGATTTCACGTGCAAGAGACCCCCTCACACGACGGTTCTTCGGTAGAATCGAGTCTCGAACCTGAAAATTTCCGGTTCCGAAGCCGAGACCTTACCACCAGGCCACCGCGGCCCCTTGTTTTATTACGGAAAAAGAAATAGAAAAAATAAAAAAATAAGACCGAAAGGTTAAATCCGGAAATATCTAACACTGACACAGACCTGATTTTTTTTTACACCCCCACAAACAAGATGCCCATCCACCATATCACTAATGACCCGGTTTTTTTACGTTTTTTTCCTCGACGAAGTTTAATCAAGTTTGAATTTCACCCGAGGATTAACAACAACAAAAACAGAGGGAGAGGAGCGAATGCGTAGGCGGGGATCGGTTCCGGTTCAGGAGCACCCCGCCGACACGCAGGTGAGGAAATCAAAAGCAACAGTTAATCCGTGTAGCGACAAGCGTCATGCGCTCGAATGCGATAGGATGGCCAATTGTGCGTTGCGATCATCATTCGGATTGCACTTGGTTATGTTACATTATGAGCATTTTTCCCTCCGATGATTGCTAATGATGTAGAATGTTTTGATTTTGATCATGATTTAGGTTAATGTTAATGATATTAGCAAGGTGAACTTCCAAGTCCATGCGCTTTTGAAAGATCAGGATCGAATTACATAATCAAGACAGAACGATATTATGTAATGTGATTAACACGGAATTATATTATTTTTACTCTTTGCTTCCAGCTTTGAATATTTTTCAATGTAGAATATTATCGATAATGTTTCAATAAAAACAAATAAAATAAATACAGGAACAGAATCTAGTCTCCTACCACCGTATTTGTGATAATTCTGATCACTGATTGGTCCCTCATAGGGATTTTATTAAACATAGAATATATTTAGAGAAAATAAAACAGAATTAATACTAAACATACCATAACCAATCAAATGACCTGATTATGAACTTTCGCATCGAAAATGCTCCTGTTAACCTATCGCTTTTGCACATTTGACTTCATAGCTTTTTCTAAGAATTATATACAGTTCATATTCAATTCTCTCTCTCTCTCATTTATATATATATATATATATATATATATAATGTGTGTGTGTGATTATTTCAAGAAATGCTTCTCGTATACCATTATCCACGACAATCAGTCATTTATAGGGAGAACAATATATTACTTTATAAGGTTATAGGAGCAGAAATTATGATGCAATGCGTATTCAACGTATTGTATTGAGTTAGTTACACATAGATTTAGCTGGCATAAATTCCTGGATTTTGTACAAGCAAACGACAAACAAAAATATTTCCGGACAAGTTTTTTTTTTTTTTTTTTTTTTTTTTTACTTCAGTTAGCAGAAAAATTTGCCGCAGATTTTCGAGAGGACTTGAACAACCAAAAGAAAGAACAAATACAAAACAATTGATGCCTAAATCTATTATAGATTCCTATCGTCGGTAAGGCAGGTCAAATAGAATATTGCAATGAAAATAAAATCATCAAAATTTACTCTAAATGTGAAAAATATGTTTGCGGAAAATGCACAATGGGAACACCTTATATACGTAAAAAATGCGATAAGCAATGCATTAAAAAATTTTATACTTTTTAGTAAATAGAAATTAACAATATCCAATTTTATTTGATTTTAATAAAGTCAATTTCATTTCTAACATTCACATTTCATACATTCAATTAGAAAACATAAAATCTGGTCATTTGACGGGCTACGGTAGAAACGGGTATCATATGATAAGTTTAGTGATAAGTTTGTACAGAATTTACATAAAAGATAATAATATGAAAGCATAATAATATGGAACCATAATTACGGCTTTCTATTTAAAAAAGAAAAATTAATGGAATAATAACAGAAAGATATTAAGGATACTAAAAACAGAAGGATACTAAAAAACACACACAAGAGCTCTAGGATTATTGCGCTTGTTATCAAAAAATAGATGAAAAAAGGTTAAAAATATGATATAAAATAATTTATTAATTGTTTTAAAGAAAATCTCCGTTAAAAATATTTATCTATGCCTATGGATGCGAAGAACTGTGGGGCTATTTGTTTTCCTATTTTTCCGTTCCCTGACATTTGAAGTTTGAGCTAAGGGAGGCAAAGTGAAATTTGTATTTCCACTTATAAATTTTAATTACCCTATATATTTTTTTGTATGGAGGAAAAGTTGTAGACGGTTTTTTTTCCCAGCCTTCTTGTTCAAGTCTAGGCGCCGGTTTCTTTTCATCACCTTTCGATCACCATAAAAATAGTGGAACTCAAAAGAAGGTCAGTTTTCAAATTTTTATTTTCAAGATCCCGCATATGTGCGTTTTATGTTTATTTGAGTGAGTACAATGAAGAAAAACACATATTTTGGACGCCTTTTTTCAATCGATTGAAGTTAAAATTTGACACATAACTATTATTTTAATACAAGATAACTTACCGAATTTCATAGATTTAAGTCATTACATTTTTGAGGAAATTCGTTTACATGCATAAACCAACAGGGGGACAATCAGTAAACAAATTTACCTCAAAATTTGATACACAATGTTAGTGCTGAAAGTTTGGATTCGTATCAAGACAAAATTCTTGGATGCGGATCCAAGCTTTAAATACTAACACTGTTTACCGAATCTTATCTCTATTTAGTTTTACGTTTTGCAGTTGTTGTGTTCACTTGTAATTGGACAGACATAATGAGAGATTCACAAACATATATGAGTGGATTCAATAGAAATCTAAGAATTTGGCAAAAAGATCGCATCAACTTTCTCAAAACGTTTTGAAGTTATTAAATTAGATGTTCATAAATAGACATATCCAGAAAAGTTTGAAACACGAAGATTCGTCAAATTTTCGACGTGTTTTTCTGGTCATAATAAAATTTGCAATATTTTCTCTTTGTGAAAATAATATTAATTTGCTGTGAAAACATCTTATGAAAGAAAGATAAGCCAGAATAATTTGTAAGTTTTTATGACTCCATCGACATTTAAGAACCTCTTCTTTCTGAAACACTCATATTTGCATACGAGTGTCATCGAAATAGATAGAAAGTATTATAATCGTCAAAAAATGCAAATGCGAGATTTTGGTGGCACATTTGAATCCATGTTTCAGACCATCCCGATTCCGAAAAACGATTTTTAGATCTTATCTGTTGGTAATAAAGATAATTCAAAACCTCTTGAGCTTAGACTGAAGAAATTTGGTATATGGTTTTTACACTACATTTGCAAATCTAATCTGCATCACATTTTGAACAAAATCCATTCACAGAAAGTCTACCTTTCCGACTATCAGAATACAAATGAAAGCAATATTTCTAAAATGTAATCGATAAAATAATAAATAAAATAAATTGATAAATTCCAGTACGCAGTAATAGCATCTTGATATTTCACAATTATAACATTATAAGTGTAGATCAGAATCAAATTTTGGACCAGATCTTTCCAATCGGTCATGGTCCCCTGGAAGAGTCAAGTGAAAAGCAATTGTGCAAGTGAGTGTTGTCTTCAGGGGAGTTAGAAATCAGACTTATTCCCTCGGGTGCTCAGGGTCCTTCACCCTCAGAAGCTACTGCGCAAACTCGAAATCAATCGCAGGCATAGTCAGCGGCTTGTCTATGGCAAATGCCATGAGTATCAACAACAACATAAAGCTGTAAACTAACAAATAAATGTGAGCACAATATGATAACTAACTTCATAACTAAAGTATGTTACGACTAAAAATTCGCTTTGGTATGAATCTATACTAATTATTAATGTGAAAATTTGGATGGATGGATGTTTGTTACTCTATCACGCCAGAACGACTGAACAGAATTGGATGAAATTTTGCACATATATAGATTATAGTCAGGAATAGAACACAGGCTACTTTTTATTTCGGTTCTTGAGTGGTTAATCTTTTATTCATTAAAAACTAACTTTCGAGCCAAAAAGCTAAGGGTAAATCTCGCCAAAGATGAGTAAGGTTCCAGTCCCGCCCCCAACAGAGTTGAGGTTAGGCTTAGGAGAACTTCGACCGATTATTTCAAACAATTCTATTTATTTTCTTTGTGTTTGGTGTATTTAAAATCAAATTTTGTTAATGAATCGATCTTTCGGATTCATTCGGAAGTATTTTTAAATGAAAAAAAAAAAAAAAAAAAACAGAATAAAGGAAATAAATTGCATTACGTTACCCCAATTGGCGCAGGAAAGTGAGACATGTGCGTTACGCCAACTGACGTTGAAAGTTTGCGCGTGATTGTGGACAACTGTGTTTTCTTTTAAACTAAAAGTTTAAAAATTATGTGTAGAATACTGTTGTAGCTATCTCCATCTCGATCAGTCAATAAAATGGATTTGACCGAACTTGATTAGCTGTTTTGTTTTATTTTGGGTATTCAATGTAAATAAATTGTTTTTACTTTAGTTGTGCGTTTTTGTTATTAAATTGTAAATATGTTATATATGTTTCGTATAAGCTTATACTTTTAAATGTATCGTTTTTAGGCTAGGTATAATGTTTTGTTTTATTATTTGTCATTATTTGATAGTTTTTCATACATATATATCAAAATTTTCACACGAACAGAGTAACAGCTTGTTAGGAAAATGGAAGGGCCTAAATCGAATTATTCTTAGTAGAGATTTGTGTAAAAAAAGCATGTTATATATAAGACCTGATCTGAGGTCATCTAAGTTCAGCAAGGTCATTAGCAGCTTGCAGTGCAGACAATGGTTGGAAGGGAATTTCCAAAGAGTGTCGACGTGTCAGACCTTCGCTAACAATACGCAAGAGATGCTTATCACCCAACACACTGCTCCTCGAGTTAAAAATACTCCCGTGTTCTCAACTTGAAATGAAAGGCTGCTCAGTGACCTCACAACAAACCGAATTAGCGGTTTATCCAGATTATTAGAAGGGTAGAGTGCTGAGTATAAACAATTTTGTATTATACCAACAGTCAGCAGCTTGGGATAAAAAAATCTTCATTCAGATTTGAATGGAGTTAATTGAGTTTACTGGCGCTAAAACCACTTTTGATTATACAGCGCCAACGACTAGGTATATGCAAGCCTATGGTTTTTAAAATTCCCACGTTTTAAAAGGTTAATCAAAATCTCTGCTTCAAAACTCTATTCAAGATCTTAAAAAATATGCACAAATGAACTGTCACACAGATTTAAAGCATCATGAAAATGATAAAATACTTAAATAAGATAAAAGGAACCAATCGTTTTTAAAAAGTAAAAAGTTGGGGATGAGGCACTTTATGAAGGATTTTTTTAAAAACAAAATGAGGGGACTGAAAACATTGAATTCGTTGAGAATCAAAACGTGGACACTCCATCAATATGAGCTGAACTTTCAAAGTTTAGTTTAGTTTAGTTATATTAACGTCCCATTTCAAAGCAACACGAGGGCTATTTTGGGACGGACTCGTGCTTTTGAACAACGATTCAAGAGACACCTGAACTGCCCCCCTTCTTCACACCACACCACGTTTGCCTGCCAGATTTAACGTGCAAGAGACCCTCCTCACACGACGGTTCTACGGTGGAATCGAGTCTCGAACCTGAAACCCTCCGGTTCAGAAGCCGAGACCTTACCACCAGGCCACCACGGCCCTCCTGAACTGTCAAAAGGCATTGGCATAAAATACATCGAGGGGCGGGCTCCCCCAACAACATATGCCAATGTGTGAGTCTAGTATGGCCAATGCTTAAACGGGTTATAACTGTATAAAAGTTTCTTCTATTTAAAATGGGTTAACAATCGGTGGAATTTTTGATAGAATGGAGCTTCTTTGCCTCTTTACTGTCCCATTCTGATTGCCACTCCATATCTAGAAGGGTTTTTATATACCTCTTGATATCGTTCAAAGGAACAGGGTCATTTAAAAGACTGGTAGCCGATTTCGCCGCTTCGTCTGCCAATTCATTGGCCAGGAATACCCACATGTGAAGGGACCCAAGCTCGGATTTGAATGGACAGGGAAATAAATAATAATATTTATTATTCTTTTGATAGGAAAGGGGCAAGGTGAGGAAAGAAAATGGCACAAATTACAAACAGAAATATAATAACATAAAACAGTGCACATAAATGTAGAGATTTCACTAGTGGCCTTTACCATTCCACATTTAGTTTTAGCTTATTATAATAGATGATACTATAGGTTCTAATAATCAACATAATTTCAATGTCTCAGTCGTATGACATCAAGTTTTAGAAAAGCGAGCTATGAGCATTCGCTCTTCAGATACAAAGAGAGTGGGTCATTCGTTTCGATATCATGGTTAATTACTACGCAACGGTGGCACATAGTTTTGCCATGGGACATTTAGTAAGGGTTTATTCTCGCTACCATCTAAATGCTATACTTTTTATCTCTGTTGTAAATAGCCTGTCCTGTCCTAATTGTTAATGTCTTTTTTTAATTTTCTTTGCTGTAAGTAAATTTACTGTTTTAATTTAAAAGCTTCTCTGTAATCAGTTACCCTAGACACTGATCTAAATGAGACTGAATGGGCATTTTGTCCCATCCCTGCCTACATACATAATTGGCATAGGAAAGCAAAATAATAATTAGCAAACAGCAGTAAAGTAACTATATATCATAAATAATATTAAGAGAGTCCCAAAATTAACGCAATATTTGAATTTGCCACCATTCATGTGGTGTGTTCGCAAAAAATCCTTCGACAGCTAGTGTAAAGTTAGTAGAAATAGAACGTTACACTATAGAACAAGGTGTAAAGGCAAGATTTGAAATAAATAAAAAGAAAATACGGTTTTTTTTTCTTCTTTAAATTATGTTTTTGTTCGAACATTAAATACACAGGATAGGGTTATATATGGAATAAAACATAGAACAAATAGCCTCCACATCTTTTCTGGTATATACGCATTCTTTTGTCAATATTTTCCATTACGATTTGACATAAATGAGGCTGAATTTCAGCTCTCTGTCGGCGAGCTTGCAAAACGCCATAAGTAACAACAAAAATTGCTGCACTCAAACAACCTGCGATTCATAATTATCTAATAAGACGATCTCTCTGACGATTAAGATATAGTAAACAATATGCAAATGAATTATGCAGAAAATATGAATCGATAGCATAGGGGAGTGGATTTAATAATCCTATTAATCGTTGGATGCCGGATTCGAAAATAAGTATTTTAATTAAGATAAGGTACCCAATAGAACCAGTAAAAATCAAGTTAGGTTAGCCATAGAGTTAACTTTTCATAATCAGTAAAATTAACCGTTTTACCCTTTACAATCAGAAAGATAATTCGATGTATAATTATTCACTTAATACATGGACCCGTTTATTACACCAAAAAATAGATACATGCAGCTGTTTTGAGTTTACCTGAAAAAGGAACTACATCATTTTTACATTCTGTAGGTATTTTTAACAATAAATAAAATGTTAAAATGATGCACCATTTTGAAAGTTGATTAAAATGCACTATCCGAGTGCAAAGGGTTTATATATTTTAACCAGCAATTGAAGATTGATTATCGTTCTATTTCACAAAGGCACGTACTACGTAGATAATACTTCTAGTAACATTTTTACGGCATGTAAATCATGCAAATACAATTTTATGAATGTAAAGAAACAAAACCACAATTTTCTCCAATTTTCTTCCAGAAATCAATTCAGTTAAAACACTGACTTTTGCCTCATTTTAATAATAAAAAAAACTATAGGTGCATTTGCATTTTAATAATAATGATCAACTTTGAATTAATTTTACAACAATTTGTAATAAACTTTTTTAAAATAGAAGTCATATATTAAAATGACGCATCTAAGTAAAACTCTAACTTTATAACTCAGCATACAGATAATTAGATTCAAGAAAATTCAATATATGTGCATATATTCTATGGTTGCATATAGAAGCATATATATACACCATTACACGCCATATATTACAATTCTGAACAGAACCTCAAACCCAAAGGTACTCTTCAAGAAAACAATATATCTTCCACTAAAGCGCTCACATTCTACAAAATAAAATGGAATTGAATCTGCATTTTCATGTTTGGAAACCGCCGTAGAATCAAAACAATGAAAGCAAAACTTTTAGAAGTAGGTTAAAACGAAGTAAAAATAAAGAACACACTGAATCGTGAGGTTTAGCGGATGCCAAGCGAGAGTTAAATAATCTATACTTATAATAAAGCTCAATGTGTATGTGTGTGTGTGTGTGTGTGTGTGTTGGCGCTCTACAGGCCAGACCGTTGGACCTACAGCTACCAAATTTGGTACATGCATACCTTGGAGGTCCGGAATGTGCACCTCGGAGCCTTTTTTTCGAATTTTTAATTATAATTTGAATTAATTAAAATTTAAGCGAAATTTCGACGTTTTTCCATTATAACTTCCGAAAATATTATTGCACAAACATGATTTTTACATCAATTTAAAGATAAAAAAATTAGCTTTCTAACAGTATCAGTTTTTTGAATTTATAACGTAAGCTTCTATTTTTAACGAATTTTTAAAGAAATATTTTAACCATGTTTTTATCACATGATTGGATAAAATAAAAGAATGCCGGAAGTTCAAATAAAAAAAAATTATCATCGCAAAATAAATCTACAGAAATGGAACTTTCAGAACGTGACAGGATAAAATAAAAGAAATATAAAATGTGATATTTTCTTTAAAAAATAAATGCAAAGCAAAGGATTCTAAGATCGTTTGCAATATCTGTATCATTAATTCCATAAATTATCTTTATTTACAGTAAACCTGATTGAATTTAGAGAGGATATGCATTGAAATCCGGACTTAATGGCATATTTATGTAATCGTTTGCAATATCTGTATCATTAATTCAATGCTTTTTTCCCTTTCTCGCTTTCTTTGAAAAAAAAAAGAAAACATATTTCATATTTTGGCAACATCATCGAAAAAAACATTTTTAATATTTTGGAAGCATAACCGATAGTTAAAACTGATTGATTTATAAAATTAAAGAATATTATTAGGAAAAGGTGTTCTTTTAGAACTTTTCGTCCATCATCTTAAAGAAAATATTGCTTTCAGGCCAATCAATTCCCGGAATTACTTCTAGGCTAATGAATATGTGATTTAATTGAAAATTTTAGAACGCATTACTCATGGCGAACCAGCTGGTCGCCAAAGGCGGCTAGTAAGTAATAAATCATGGAGATATTGTCCAAGAAACGTGATGAAATAAATCGATTTGAAGCAACTACTGAAAACATGGTCATGCAGTACTGTTTTATATGAAAATGTGGTCATTGTGTTCGAAAAGGGAATAGTAACATCTTAAAGCCATTGATCCATTTATTTGTGTTGAATACAAGTGTAGTTCAACTAAGATATAAAAAGATAAAGAATATAAAATTGCAATGCTTTTCACTGATACAATCATCTCTTAAATAAAACTCTAATGCACAAAAATCGTTCTGATTTCTTATTGTAGAATGGCAACATTCAAAAAGTAAATCGCCTTACAAACGCTTCTGACTGTCTCATTAAATATTTTTAAAAGGAATTTATTTCAACTCTACAATAATTAATACAGTGAATCTTAAAATATTATTAGAAATGCTAGGAGGAGGAATCACTGTGTCACAGAAATCTTTATTCAGTCTGAGGAAATGAAATGCAAAGGAAAATCAAGATGAAAGGCTCCAAGAAATAAGTATCAAACAACGGAGTAATTGAAAAGGTATAAGCGCGAAATCAGGCTTAACGGTTACCAAATAGAGAATCACTGTGATTTCCAAATGGAAATTTATGGAAACCAAATATAATGACCATTTATTTTCGTGCTGTTTATAAGAATCTCATTTCTTTTGGGTCTTTTTTACAAGTATATCTGTAAATTTAATAAAAAAAGATGAAATATTCTCTTTTTAAATCACCGAAAAAAAAAAAGGAAAATCTGGTTTATCCGATGTTTAACTTAGTGTAGTTTAATGACGCAAGTGCATTGATTAGCCTAAATTCGATCAAAAATGTAGAAAAATAGTGAGGAAATAAAATTGGAATCACTGAAAAGCTAACATTTTGAATCTTAAAGTAGTGTTAAATTAGTTTAATTAGAATTTATTTTTAATTATTAAGGCAAAAAAAGGAAATTTTAAATGATTTGTAATTGTAATGTTAAAAACATTTTTTAAATTTTTCTTATATATTTCTATTAACTAAGAAATAACTATCCAATAGTTTCGTGTAGAGTGTTTTGAATTATATTTTGAAGCCTTGCATGTTATTTCTTACATTTTTCAGACAATATCCAAGCAATAAATATTATCAGGTTAATAAATTACGAAAGCCCTAAAAAAGAAAATTCAGTCTGCAGACAGAAAACATGAAAGTGCAGAACACCCATTAAATCAACCAAAGCAATGTGTTTCAACTCAGCTCAATTTGTAGAAATCTGAAGTCAGAAATTTAAGTTATGGTGTTCTGTTTACTTTTCAGAAATTTAACGGTTACATTTGTTGACAACTGTCAGTTTGCGAATCTAGAAAAGTTATTACCATGTTATTCGTGTAAAAATGAAGGTCTCGGCTTGAAGTTTAACAGGGATTTATGTACCAAATATCAACTCATGATTAGCAGTAGAATAAGATCGATTTAATATATAATTATATCTCCTAAACAATACAAATGAGAATATTTTCGCTAATAATTCAGTAAAGACGTACAGATTATATAATGTCGAAACGTAACTTTCAGTTTGCACAACAAATGTAACCGTTGCCTAAATTTTCGAGTTAATTTTTAGAAATATTGTTTCGAAAATCATCCGACGGCAAGTAAAAAAATTGTAATCCACCGGATAATAATAATAATAATAATAATAATAAACGACATTTAATTTCAAAAATATATCAGAAACTATTGAACACATGTAACGGTGAGATAGCCAAGATGCATATCAGCAATTGTAGATATTAATTGTAGATATACTAATTTTTATTCTATTCTTTTTAATTTTATTATTCAAGAGCTGTAAAGATAGACAATATGTTTTGGTTTTTCCGTCTTCAGAAGCAACAAATTAATTTCTTGACTGCCCGACTCGTAGAATCCAGCATACAACTGGTTATGTGAAAAGAGCTGTTGTGCCTCCTCTGCGAGTTAATTTGACAATAATCCTTGGTTAATACATGTGGTGCCTAGAGGTAGAGTATCTGTCTAGTTTTCTTGGCGTCCTGAGTTTGAGTCCAGGTTCGAGCATGGTTGTTCTTCCGTGTTGTTTCTATAAGAAGTGTGAATGTTACCCCCTGTAAAAAGGGGTTGTGCAAATAAATGTGCAGCCTGAAGTCGTACTCTTGGCCTTAGTTGGCACTACTGAGAAGCTAATTTAGGCTTAAATAGCTGGCAGCTTCCTGTCAGTAGGCTTGTAAAATGCCATGGATAACAACAACACAAGGAGATTTCAAATCTTTTAATGGAAAAAAGTGATAACGCTCAGTTTAAGCAACTAGGGAGCTCGCTCTGCAATCAACACTTCAAATAAATTCTCAAGTAGAGTGAATCGATATTTGATTCTTGCAAAAGTTTTCATTTTAGAGAATTTTTTTAGAGGTAAATTGTCTATCCTTGATCATTTGCCCAAGTTGCAAAGCAAATATAATATCATGTCTCAAATGCATGACAATCTAGCAGAAGTGGTCTGCCCTAAACATTCTTCGCTTAATCTCCAGCTAAGGTCTAATCCTCTCCCCTCTGTATGCAATTACGGACCTTGGGTAAAGCCGCAAATGCCTTGCTAGGCATTGGCGAATAATAGTTATGAAATATAAATGTTTGATGTGAATCCAGCATTTTTATTGAATCTATCGAGATAATGTTTTGAACCTTTTTTTGCAGACCAAATGAAACCAAAATTGATACGAAACTATGGCTATAGTCACAAAATAACTGCACACAAGATAATTCCATATACTAAAGTTTTCCCATTTATGAATTATTGCGTTTGCAAACAGGCGAAAGTAGATGTTGACAAACGGTCAACTCTGAAAGATTTGGTTAAAATTTGATACAAATCTGCATTTTAGATGTTAAACCTATTTATCAAATTGAATTATATTTCTGCCTCTTTACATTTTTAACTATAGAGTTCACTTACAATCAAGTAGATAAATAGGTAGATTTCCTCTGACTGGTTTTTATACAAGACGATTTGAGTTATTGGGTTCAAAGACAGACAAACATAAATGCCAAAAAGTGTTTTTCGGATTCAGATAATTCTAAAACTTGAAATTTGTTGCAATCTCTAAGTCCAATTGTTTGATGATTGCAATATTTTACTTGATGTACGAGAAAGTGAAAACGGCAAGAGAAATGAGCTTCGATGTTTTATGAATAAAGAAGTCTCCAACATTCGGAAAGACAAACTACAGAAATTTTTCTCGACAACTTTGGAAAATAATTAAAAAATAAATATTATTAGCTGTTTAAAATCGAAAAATTGACTTTTATATGTTGCAATTGCTACGCAAATTTTTTTTTCTGTAATTTTTAAAATATTTTTTTAACAACACTTGCCATTTTTGTAACGAAATTGAAATTATTTTTTACTTCTATAAATATTTTATTCCTAAATCTCTCCCATTGCTGATAGCCAACCATGTTATGAAGATTTGGATTTTGTTCTTTTATTTAAATATATTTTAATTTAAATTTTTGTTGCAATAAAAATTTTGAATGTTTTTTTTATTAATGGTAATTTCAGATATGGTTAAACATTAATAATAAGAAATGAATGAAATCTTTTAATAGCTTTTATGTTTATAAACATTCTTCATATTTATACATTCTTTTATGTTCATGCACATTCTTTATGTTCATGCACATTCTTTATGTTCATGCACATTCTTTATGTTCATGCACATTCTTTATGCTCATGCACATTCTTTATGCTCATACACATTCTTTATGCTCATACACATTCTTTATGCTCATACACATTCTTTATGCTCATGCACATTCTTTATGCTCATGCACATTCTTTATGTTCATGCACATTCTTTATGTTCATGCACATTCTTTATGTTCATGCACATTCTTTATTTTTATATATTCTTTTATGTTTATAAATATTATTCTTTTTCCTAATATATTGATTGGAATGAAGGAAAATATAGTATTTCACTTTAAGCTTAAAGATTTTTTTTACTAATTGCAGTATTATACACTTTTATTCTATCAGTTAATAACAATTTTGGTTGAAATATTACGGAAATATATTATAAATTTACAATATTACAAAAAAAAAAAAATTTGAAATATATTTGGTACTGCACACACTAATGCGGGAGGATATCATTTTTTATTTTTATACATTTTTATGAATGTGAACCCATTTGCATCATCAGCGTATATATACGCTGAATTTTCCTGGTCACTATCACTGGAGCGTATATATACGCTGCATCCTATCATATGCTATGCTTATAATATGATATATACTATATTCGTATAATATACTATATACCTATATGCATTTCAAATATGACCACACTGAACAAAATGATTAACAAATAATGCTCAAAAATGGTTTTTTTTCTACTTTTATACAATTTTACACCTAAATATGAAATAAAACATTTCAGTGATATGGGCCTTCTTTTCATATGATGCAAATGTGTTAATTCAGGAAGGGCGTTATTATTAAACGAAATTTTACCATTTTTCGTTTGAAATTAAAGCTCAAATTTCATTTGAGGTGACGGATTGATAGCAACAAAAAACACCAGTTAATTTGTGTTAATTATTATGGATTAGTGTTGAAGCTTTCTTTTTTTAATTTTGACATTGCATAAATTTTGCGCCTGTTTAAGCATGACAGCGCGAGCAGTCTTAATTGTTTGAGACCTCACGTATACGTCGTCACAGCACGGTTAGTTAATGACAAGCTGTTAACGAGTATAACCCGTTACTGAAGCGTAACGGGTTAACAAATAAAGTAATTTCTCTATCCTCCGTTCGTATTTTTCAATTCCTACTATTAGTTCACACTCTCGCTTTGTATATTTATTTATAGAATTTATTTATTTATATAATTATATTTATATATCTGGTTCAAATATTCAATCGTTCAAAAATGCTTTTCATTCATCCACTGAAGTTCAAATACACTTTTTAAACTCATAGTGGATGATACTTGATGTTAATACAGTTTTTCAAATGCATTAATTCATTAATTAAATTTAATCAATTTTTCATACTTTAAATTAGAGTTTTAGCAGTTAGTGATAAAAATTGATATCGACAGGCAGTTGCCCAATCTATAAAATGCAAGAATTTCAATATTTTTTTACTGATGGTGAAGAATGCGAGTTTGGTTTTTGCGCAAATCAATAACTTTTTGATAAATTAATTTATTTTATTTTTATATGGGAATTTTTTTCTTATATAAAATATTTAGCAGGATATAAATTTAGGAATAAATACCGTCAGTGGCGGAATAACGTATAGTTATCTGGAATTTTTTTTTGCCACTTAATATTGCGACTATGTCATATGTATATACATGTTAATACAGATTTTTTTCAAATGTTAATTCATTAAATTGTGACCGAAAGGGCGCCAAAATTTTAATTCTGTCAGGGTAGACTATTAAAATCAATAAATCATGCCAATTAAGTTTAAATACATTTAATGACATGATTTACACGGGAACAAAACTATTTGGGACAACAACATTTAACACATATGCATAAAAATAATACTCGGGAACTACATCATGCTTTACGCTCACTTCCAAGGCATGGACTGATGGTTCATGGCAACGGTCACTAGAGGGCCGAGAAAAACAGTTACGGTTACAAAATAAATTAATTTTTAATACTTTAAAATAGGGTTTTAGCAGTTTATAATCAAAATTGATATCAACAATCAGTAGCTCAATCGGTAGAATGCGGGGATTTCAGTGTTTTTCACGTGAAGGTGAAGAATGCGAGTTCAATTCTTGCGAAAATCAATCATGTTTTGATACTTATTTAATGTAGGCCGCGGTAGCCTGGTTGGTAGAGCGTCAGTCTCGTAACCGAAAGGTCGCGGTTTCTGTCCTCGTATCGGCCAAAGACCGCCGTGCTGGTTAATGGCAGTTGGAGCACGTTAAATAGGTCGTGACTGCAAAGTCCTTCAAGTTCACATAACAAAACGATACCTCTGGGGGTACTGAATCAGGGATGAGTCGGTCTCTGATTGGGATTTCAATTCTGACTTGCAGGTGGAAGAATGAGTGTATGAATGAGTTCGACCGCCCCCTAAAAAGGGTTGTGTCGTGTGTGTTCGAGAAAAATCGTGCTTTCACCTGAAAGGTACTCGTTAAGAACGAAAGGAGCACACCTCTGCCTTCATTCGAAAGAGCTCCGCTCATTCGGGCTTGGCATGACCAAGTGGCATTAGACCCACCACCACTTATTTAATAAAAAGTAAGTAAAATAAAATTTTCTTTGTTGACCTAAGTAGGAGTTGAATTTAAAAAAATTACTTGTTTCAAATCACTATTTTTATTTCAAAAATTCCAGACTCATTTGTTCACTTTGGGGTTACACTTTAGCAGTTTAAATAATCACAACCAATGAAAGCAACGCTCAGTAAACTGTGAAAAAAAATCCCCACTCTGGTTTATACCATCCTACAGAGTAATAAGCCAAAGTGTACTTTAGCTTGATGAAACAACCAGCTCGTCTCATGAAATACGAATAACAGCCTCGTAAAATATATTCTTACATGCTTCGAGCCCAGATCTCAAAAGAGCGCTCCTTCAAAGAAGGGGGGGAAAATTACTCCTTATAGCTGAGAAGAATTCCTATTTTTATAGCTAATCATCGTAAAACGACGCGAAGGAAAAACGTCCCAGACATATAAAAAAGGATTTTGTATTCTTGCGTTTAAAATAAAACCAGTTAAAACAATAAACTTTTCCTTAAAACAATTTTTTTCACTTATATTGTGTTACAGACTTAATTATTAAATATTGTGTAAGCTTGGTTCCTGGAATGTAGAATGGCATATTCTCTACCTACAGGCATCTTGTATCAAATCGTAAATGGAATAGAGTTTGAAAATGTTTTTGGTAAAATTGTACTGAAAAATTGAAAATAATTCAAAAATAAAGACAAAGGGAGAAAAAGGGTAAGTTCGCATTATATTTTATGGAAAATAAATAAATAAAATTCCGTCACATGACTTTTAAAATCAAGATTCATTTTATTTAAACTTTTATTTTTGTGCACCCCTTGCAATTTTATAGAAGGAAATAGTAATGGGGTATTTTATAGAAGGGTATAGATCAAATAAGTAAAACATTTAATACTGTCAAAAAATGTTTTATCTCCGAACAGCCCTTTTTGTAGTAGTGAGGGAGAGTTTTTTTTTCCACCAATCCTACTTTCAACTATTTTATCTTTGTTAAATTATATATTGCTATTATTTTTTTATAATTAATAACATATTACATACAAAAGTTTAATTAAATAAATTACTATTTTAAAGCGATCAACTATGTAACAGAATGAATGGAAACATATTCTAATATTGATTGACAACGGATTTTAAAACCTTTCGTGCATGCGTTAAGATGGGTTTATTTCTTCAAAATAGTGGCGAGAGGAAAGATGAAAGATGTTTACATTGAACTCCAAAATAGACTCTGGTTACTCGCTGATTGAATTAAAATAATATTGCCAAAAACCACACGATACTAACATATTATGAAAAAAAAAATGAACGAAAATCTAAGAGCATATCTAATTGGGAGAAAATCAAGGTCAAAGAATGGCGAATAATTCCGAAAATGAGTTCATCCTTCTGCGTTTTTCCCCTTAATGAAATAGAATCGTTGAAAAGTGGTCGTCTCAGAATAATGAAACGAAAAGTAGTCAATTATTTATAAGGTTACAATCTAATAAGGTTATAATCAAATAGATCAGAATCGGCAATATTGGGAGTAGCATTAACATGGCTCAGAGAATGATGTCCAGTTACCAAAAGCAGATGGAATGCCCAATAGTTATTATTAAGATTCACGCAATTTGAGAATAAGAAGTTAGAGCAAGAAGACGATATTAGTCACAATGAATTACTGGATATCAACTGGCGGAAAGATATTGGAAGATATATTTAACAAAGAGATCAATAATTATCCCCTGATGACAGTGTGGTCAGTTTGGTTTAGTTATATTGCCATTTTTTTTATAAGAATGGCTCAGTGGCGTAACGAACTAAGAAGGGAAATAGGTACTTCAAGTAACAATCTGAAGTTTAGTTTAGTCTAGTTATATCAACGTCCCGTTTTGAAGCAACACGAGGGCTATTTTGGGACGGATCTCGTCCTTTTGAACCGTGATCAGATCACGAGGAGAAACCTGATCCACACCACACCAGTGGGAGGACGTTTGGGCCCGACCGATTTAACGTGCATCAGATCCACTTACACGGCGGTTCTTCGGTGGAATCGTGGCTCGAACCTGCAACTCTCCTGTTCTGGATTCCAGACCTTACCACCAGGCCACCACGGCCCCGGCGTTGTTTATGAAAAGTGTCATAAGTAAAAACAACACATAGTTTTAAACTTCAAATTTCTATAGAAATATTACATTATTTCAGAAACCTTATATCAGTTTGTTTATTGTGTATTGCATTTTTCTAATTTTTGGTTCTTATTTTTATTCAAACAATTATATAACAGGAAATATCAGAGGATTTTAAAAATTGGTGTATTTTTGAGTATTTTTTGATTTTGAATCGATAATGTGGTCAGTTTAAAATCGGCAGTATTAACTATAGCATTGATATTACTCAAAAAATGTCCAGATGTCACAAGCAGGGGTAGTATCCAATTATTATTATTATTAAGAATCACATAATCTATGCATAAGTGGATTAGAACAAAAAGATTTCAGCCAAAAGTGGTGGAAAGATACTGGAACATCTATTTACAACGAGATCAACAATTATGCCTTCATGTCAACGTAGTCTGTCCAAATCCTTACATTAGCTGTTAAGAATTCAGTGCACCACGAGATCTTCCTGGCCGGAGCTAACTGCCAATCATGTAAACATCACGTGGTCTCAGTGTTGCTACTTGTTTATGTATATATTTTTTTCAGCAGAAGCGAACTGGACCCTCGGACGGTGGGGAGTGTGATCTTGGCTCGCCCTCTTCCGAAATAAACCACAGTGCAGTTTTCACGGGGTATGTGTTCCATAAACGCACAGAATCTTAATTTATATGGGATTATAGGGGATACGGTGACAATTTATATATGTGTGTGTGTGTGTGTGTGTGTGTATAAATTTAATTGAAGTTTTTGAACATTTTGATTAATTATTTTAAGGCTTAGGCAGTGGTTTGAAGAATTTTGTCATTTTCTCTTGCTTGGCAGTTTTTAAAAGCTCCTTCCATTCGGACTGATACGCAGCAGTCGCATTAACAATTTGCCTCTTAAAAATAAGACTTCCTTCCATAGATGGATCAATGTTCATAAAGAAATCGCAAAGCTCCTTGCCATTCTTAAACCTTCAATAAGATTTTTCAAATGAAATGTCACGTTTCCAGTGCTTGTGGAAACCTCTTCTTCCAATGGCTGTGAATTTAACATTTCCTCCAAGTCGGTTTCAGTCAGATCTTCATCTCGCGATTCAATCATTTCCTGGATATAACTTGATTCTATCTGTTCGAACCCATCTCGTCCTATTCCATTCGCAATTTCGGCTATGTTTGCAGTTTGCATTTAACAACATACCTTAGACAAAGTTGAGATAAGATCTATTAAAATTTTTTTATGAGTCTATTTGACGGCATTTACAAAGGATATTGGGTTGGATACCTATTTGAATCCTTTTATTATTATGTATGCGCTTATTAGATCCTCGAATAAAGAAATTTTTAGCCGCGAATATAGGAATTGGGTCGCATTTTTTAAATCCGCGAATAGTGAAAGCGGGATTAAGGAGCTTTTACTGTATCTAGAAAAGCAACACCAATTAATTTAATCCTTATTTACTTTACTAGCCATAGCATTAATACAGGTCGGAAGAGATCCAGTTGTCTTAAGCAAACGGAATGTTGAATAATTATTAATAAAAATCAAAGAGTTTGCGAATAAGAAAGTTAGAGCAAGAAGACGATTTCATTCACATGTAATTACTTAAATTCACAAAGAAAACCATTCATTCACAAAACGCATATTTTTTAAAATTAATCCTCTCTCTTTCAGATTCAAATAAAAGCGCCCATTCACGGCCAAAGTTTGCATTAATTACTGTGCCACACATAGGCGATGAATTATAAAAAGACATGATTCATAATCCCCAATTCGTCCACCGTGACAGCACAGTTGCAAATCTTTTGACACGCTTATTTGGGTTTGTCTTTATTTATAGATAAGTTACACTCAAACGTCAGCGTTTAACGATCGTTGACATGTTTGAAGAACTCGAGAGATGAGGTGAATGAAAACAAGCATTTGAATACTGCAAGTAAACTTGATTAATATTTCTTGTATCATTTTGCTGGTAATTCAAACTTTTTCTATGATGAAATTAATTCATAAGTGAATGAATCAGTTTTGGAAGCCATCCTGTTATTATTCCGGAGAGTGCATCAGAAAAAAAAAAATTAATCGTCAGATGCCAGTTTAGTTAAAATTAGACCTGTTTTGACGCGACTCAGTTTTTTTGTATTTTTGAGTTGGTCTTTTACATACTTTTGAAATAGCAAGACCAATACATGCATACACATGCACACTTGCGCATGGAAATCATATCAAAATTTCCATTAAAGATGGAATGATTCTATTAAGGGGAGAATCAACATTTTAAAAATGTTTCTATAAATCGAATTCATGGTTATTTATATCTCAACCAAATATATACTGAACATTGTGTGTGTAGTGTTGTGAACATGAACATTGTTGAACATGAACATTCTGTGAAACACTGTTGAACATGAACATTCT
>JAPMOQ010052972.1:653290-682544 GCA_026543055.1 Argiope trifasciata | reverse complement strand
TGTTGAACATGAACATTCTCTGCATCAAATACGTTGCTTTGACAAAAGTTTGACTTGTCGGTGTGACACTGAAGAATGCTCTTATAATTCACGTGATCAGGGCGTATGCATTTAGGTGAGAACACAGACTCAGAAGACCAAGAAATCGGATATCTGACGTCGAAAAATTCTGAAACATTCCAGTCGTTAAATCTTTTACTAAGGACATTTTGTCAAAGCTGTTGTCTTAAGTTCTCCCATAATGTAAAAAGTGTTAGACATTTGTCAGATCCATGCAGAAGATAGTTTGATATGAACCTTTTGATTCAGCCCTTGTGTTGTTTTTCCTCTTCCAACCCAAAAACAGGATTCGAACCACGACCTTTCAAAGTTAGGTTATTTGTTTTTGGCATTATTTACTATGCAAATTTGGTGAACACGAACCTTATGAATACATGCACGTTAAAGATCTTTAAGAGAGCAGTGAAGAAATATCAGATATGTGGTTGACCTGCTGTACAGCCATTTTAAGATTATTTGTCAAATTTTATATCGAAACATTGGGGGTTCGAATCTGTTTTAAAGGTTATTCTCCAAAGTTTGTAGAAATTAACTTTATTTAAAATTCAGCCTGTTATTTTTTGCTCCGAGAACGAACTAATGAGCTTTTACTTCAATAAATCTGGTTTTTTATGGATACTGCTCTTCTCATTGTGCTTACTTGACAATAAATTCTTCTGCCAAGCTTTGTTAACTTTCGGGTCAGTGAAACCTGAAGATAGCAAAAAAAACATATGCTTTATCTCTAGAGGGTCCTTCGCTGTTTGCAAATGCCCAATATCGCTGTCATTTGTTCCTTTCAAAGGTGTGGGATCACTCTTCGGCCAATCCATCAAATTTCCTCCATGCCCTCTGGCTTGGTAAGGATATTGTTTGGATTATATTAAAATTTACAGGACACACCAGCAAAAGAGGCTTTCAGGTCTTAATTTCAAATTTCAAGCAGGTGTATTCGGTAAATCCTGTCGATACTGCTAAGTTCAGTGGTGGCGGGGTGGTCGGCTGTATGCAAGAAGAAGGTTATTCGGTGAATTCATGATGGCTTAAAACCAAGGAAGTTCTTGATTCTAAGTGGAAAGATTAACACAAGATTGCCATACAATTAGAAGATAAATGTAGTTAAATTTATCAACTTTCGTTAGCATTCTCTCCTTTAGAGATTTATTATAAACAAGCTACTCACGACATCAACTATTCTCCAAGCATTTTAAAAGTTTTAAAACGTTTAGTACAGTTCGGTTTTAACGGCGACCTAAGCGTAGCAAGAAAAACATTCATCAACTTATAAAAATATAATCAAGTCCATTATTATTTATTATAATAAATGTTGAACCACAGGCTACAGGCTATATAATATAAATGATTGAAATCGCCAAATTGGGGAAGTTATTTTTGGCGCTTTTTGGTCATCGTTTGAACTAACAAGTACCAAATCAACAATCGAAACGCGTATTATCTTATTTCAAAGTCGAGAGCTTAACATAAGACTTTCGCTATCCAGTCAGTTTCAGTGTAATTAATAAGTAATATATTATATATATTGCCATTCATATTTTAAGCTTGTCAACATACAAGCACACATATATTTAGTATTATATTATTATTAGTATTATTGGAAAAGATGAAAATTATATTGAAATCTATATAAATATAAATGAATGTTTTTCTGCATGCATGTCTCGTTTGCTCTACTGTGCCACTCACACGAATGCGATGAAACTTATTACTTGCACTTTTTTGTTTCTGTTGAAGGTGGGGAAAAAATTATTGCCAACCGTAAAGTCTTTAATAATAAAATTTAAAAAAATCGAATTAATATTATTTACGCTTTTCCTTTAAATATGACTCAATTTTAATAAATGTATTCAGATCCGATAGGAAAATATTCTTTCTAACATTCCTAATTAAACAAGAGAGTTATTTGAAATTCGAAACGATATTTCCAAAATTATTTCTTCTGCGGCAGCAACGCGCCAGGTCCTAGCTGGTTGTGTATAAATTTTTGCTTAGTAAACGCAAGCATTAGGCTCGTTGCACGTCCAACGTTTTTTTTCTTCTGTCCGTATTTTGCCGAGACCACTCCCAGAAATCAAATGCTTACACACACGGCTCTTAAATTCCGACTCCGTCGTAAGAATCAGCTTCATCAACAAATAAATTTACTTTAACCGTGTTATTTAAACTAAGTACTGCTTAGGCGTAATTTGAAGTGAATAGAGTACAAATTCCATCATTATTATCTTGTCGTCGAATGAAGAGGAAAAGGGGAAAAAATTGATTTATTTCAATTTATTCAATGAATGGGAAAAAAGGATTTGGGATATTGCATCTGATTATCCGAAAGTGCTAGTGACAGAGGGCTTCTGCACAGAGTCCGATCAAAGGCGGATGGACCGAATCTTTATTTGTCCGCCTAGAGTGTAAGATCTAGTATAACTCAGTACACTACTCTCGGCATCGGTGAAATAAGCGATCAAAAAAAAAAGCGCTGTGTGTGCAACCAGCCTTCTAAAACCCAAATTCCGTTTTCCATTTAAATTCTTTAATACCATAAACCACACAGCAATAAAACCGATCCTCTTTCAACGCATCTTTAACGGAAGTCAAAAATAAAGGTTTATTTACCATCACAGCAGCTGAACTAAAACTTCCCATCAAAAAGCAAAGGTTTCCACATTCCCCCGGTAGGTGGATTTTACGCACCCTCGGAAGTTTACAGATACATAAAGTGGAGCCATCAAATATTACGATGCTTTGTGATTGTGCCTGCGTAATGTTTAGTTGACCATAAAGAATCTGAAGATGATGACATTGTGATTAGGTTCGGATGAAATATCAGAGTCACGGACCAATAATGCTGACAAACATCGTTAAATCGTGGCCTCATTGTCCTGTTTTGTAATGACGTTACAAGCGGGGGAACGGTTTATACTTAAGTTTTATTTTAGTATATCGTTAGTATATAAACTTCATGAAATTTACAATTTTTAAACGGATATTGATGTACAAGTACAATGCTGAAAGTTATGTTATTTAAAATGAATGATAATTAACATGTTAGCTACTGTGTGCGAATAGTCGATAATTTATATTTGTTTCTTAATTACAGTTCGTTTCAGTATCCTGAAAGATCACTTTTCGACGATTCTATCTCCGCAAGGGATTTAGTTTAGTTTTAGTTATATGTTAACGCCCGATGTAAAGAAACACTAGGGGTATTTTGGGACGGACCTCGTCATTTTGAACCACGGTCAGATAACTAGAACTCCACCTTAGCTGGCACAACTATCTCCACACCACAACAATGGGAGGACTTTCACCTGACAGATTTAACGTGCAAGAGACCCCCTCACACGATGGTTCTTCGGTGAAATCGAGTCTCGAACCTGCAACCCTCCAGTTCCGAAGCCGAGACCTTACCACCAGACCACCGCGACCTTCACCCTAAGGGGCAAGAAGCGGAAGGATTTCAGGAATTTAATTGATTGTTAAATGTAAACATTGCTTTCATCATTTCTCCCACCCCTATTTTGTCGAATCAAACTCATCCTAATGCATGCGACCAAGTTTGAAGAGTTTCACAATCCGTTGACAAACAATAGATGATTTCTTTTATTACAATAAACTGATAGAACACCATCTAATTAAATAGATGGTTTGAATACCAAAGTGGTAGTGAAATGTGGTAGTTCAATAATAAAAAATGTACATGCACAAATGTCTATATCAGAAATTAAACTGAGTCGAAAATATATCTTTCTATAATTAAAACTCCATTAGAACAAAATTTTGTTTATTCATTTTTTTAGTTCGAATTCTTAGCCTCAGTGTCAAAGGTCAAAAAATTAGAATCATTATTTACTTTTAATTCATAATTCTAATTTTGCATTTAATCCTTTGCAATGTATGATTATATTATAGAAAAATAAATATACTTAGAAGTACAATTTTGGAGGAAAGAAAAGAACCGATTGGCATAATGCCAAACTGCTGCTCAAGACTATTATGCATCTTTTGCAGTAGATTGAAGTTCACAGAAATTAAAACTTTCTTATAGCTACTAGACTGAAAGCTATGAGGATGTTCTAGGCAACTATGTAATTGATTACTCATTGGAAAAGCTTTTAATATCATTTGGTTCAATACTGAAAATCAGTTCCATATGATATGAAAACTATATTCAGAAGAAAAAAATTCTTAAAACAAATAATATAAAGAAGATGTGTCCATAAAATAATTTTGGGGAATATAAAGCATCTGCAATTAAAATTTAAGGACGGAATGATATTTCATTTATAGACGTCTAAGAAATAGGGATTTCTTTAAAAAATAAATATTTAAAAAAAATAATAGCAGAATATAAAGATTAAATATTGTTGGATCTGAAACGAACTACAGAATTTCATTTTTGTGAATGAAATTTTGTAAAAGTTAAATAATTAAGTAGTTACTATCTCACATTCCCAAGTAAAACATAGTATACCTCGTAGTAAAGAGGATTAAAAGTACAATCTTTGCATGCACGATATCAGTTTATTCACTTTTCTGATTTATTATTTAAATCTTACAAGATTATGTGTAAAATATGCCGACTCTGGATTTTAAGTCGGAAAGTGCTGCAAATAACATTTAAAATGATTCTCCCATTGCATAGGTTCCCAACGTGGGTGATAACGCCCCCATGTGGCCGTTTAAGGTTTTCAGGGGGCGGTAAAAGATCAAGAGAAAATTAGGGGGCGCTAATATGTCCCGGAAGGGCATGGAAAGATTAACCAAATATAGTCTGAAAAAGACTTCGAAATTCGATGTCTTTAAATTTTTATAATACTTTTTAATATAATTATACTTTTAATTAAATTAATACTTTTAAATATAATTAAGTATGCGTTTTGATTGTTCTCTGAAACTGTCAGTTTATTTATTTAGAAAGCAATAGTTTATTATGGTTTATTTCATATCATCAAAATCCCTGCCTGTCCTTATGACAGGCAAGCTAAAACTTTTATTCCTCTTTTTTTTAATAAAGAAGAAATTCAGAAGCGTTTCGATTCCAACAATATTCTATCTATTAGTAATTTCTTTAAATTCTTGTTCACAACATGCATTATGTATTCTCGTATTTATCTGGAATGGGAGGGGGGCGGTATTGAAATATTCACTGGAAAGGGTTCACCAGTTCAAAAAAGGTTGGGAACCTATGTACTATTGGATGCAACTCAATTTCTTATGCAAAGCGATTGGAGGTTCTGACATATATTTCTCCCTTAATATATCTCAAATTACATACGTTCATTTCATGGTGATCTGGACTTATTTTCTTCGCATATAATTACCAAAGCACGATTTGAGAATAGCTTGCAATTAAGAACACGCAAAACTCCAGGGACACAGGAGTTCATTCACCCTTAATACATATCGCACATGTAAAATACATAGAAGAGAATGGTAGAATACATAAAATAAATGTTTCGATATGGTGAAAGTAGAGGAGATATTTGAAATTAATGAAAGTTCTTATCAAAGTAGACTTTCAATGAAATAAATTAGCAACCGGTAGTGAATTTAGCTATTTTGGAGCTCTAGTAAAGTTCCTGAGGTTTCTCTTCTAATAATTGGTCGAATTAATTTCACATTACAGCATTTTTTTGTAAAATCAACGAATAAAAAATTTATTTTATTTCATTTTTGTAGTTTCAATAACTCTGAAAAAAGTTTTATTTCGAAAAATGAATAATTAACTATAATTATTATTTATTAATGATTTTTTTTATTTACAAATAAGAGCATTCGATTATTACGAAAGATTACAAAGAAATAAAAAGAATAATAAAAATTATTTTTCATTACCTATTAAGTGGATTATAGCATAACTTTAATCAATGATTAATATTCCAACATATTATAAATAATTATATTTTAAGTAGTTTAATGGAGATTTTAATAATTTAATGCTAACACATATAACAATCATAGTACTTTCCAATTCCTAAAATTTACATTTTTTACAAATTTATTTAGTAAATATACAAAGAATATTTTTAATCGACGCGTTTGTTCTAGTCTAGTCCACAGGAAGTTTCACAGTTACCAAGCCATAACTCCGCATAGTTAGTTACATTACACTGTTATTGGAAAAATGCATTTGAAGATCTCAACAAATTGCATAACACGATATAAATCAGATCCTTAACGACAGTATCCTCATTCTCAAAATAAAATTTAATGAAATTCCATTTTAAAGTATTCATAATTACATAAAAACTTATTATTTACAATTACTGTTCCTGCATTGTCTTATAGTACAAGTTCCTTATTCTTTAAAAGCAGATATTAGGTTATAATTTTAAAAGATTAATAGTCAAATGTTTTGAAAAAAATTTACTGACCTTTAGTTAGTCACAAGAATAAATCTAAAAGAATGTCATGTTTAAATAATGCTATAAATATGTAATTACAGGCGCGATTTCATGTTTTAATTTTCACCATGACACGGAAAAATGATTACAGAAGAGTTTAAATAGATTGCCGATGTATTTTTTTTTTAAATTTGCTAATACTGGAATTAAAATGTGCAGTTCGAAATAAAAAGATTCCGAAAAAAAAAAAAAATCGAAAGATATAATTTTCTAATATAATTTTTTTTTGAGATAGACTGTTGGGCAACAAAATGGTATGGTTTTCCTTTTCTATAACAAACTTATATATATAGAAGTGTTATTCCAAATTAAATACATCATTTATCAAAAGATTTCACATTTTATAACTGAATCAAGTGAAGGACGTTCCGACTACGTTCCAAGGAAAATTTTTGAAATATAGAATTTTTTAAAAACTATTTAAAACTATGGTTTTTAGATTTAATGCCATTTATAATACAAATCACTATAAATAAAAAATTTTAAAATATATTTTGAGAAAGAGGAAAGTGTGTAGTACATTTTAATGAAATTTAACCAAAACGGTCAACACTTTACACAAAATTGCAATGCATCAATCCTATTTTTCTTTGCACACAAGTTATAGAATCCGATGATGAATGAAACGAACCAAAAGCTCAGAAAAATCTTGACATGCGAAGAAGTGATGGGTAAAAATATACATATATATGTATTTTTCCATAAATTCGAAACTCAATTTTTCTAAAAACACCTATAAATGAAAAGGTATTTCACCAACAACAAAACTTTTGGTTCATCACATTATTTAAAACAAACGCTGAAATTTTAATGCAAATTCCGCTATTAGTTTTTGAGATATCATGTTAACGATGGAGAATTTTCATTAACATTAAATTTTGAGAAACTTGAAATTAAAAACAACTTTTAGCTGAAAAATATGTGATCCGGGATGATAGGCCAGGCTTTCCTTTTTCTAGAAAAGATAAATTGTTTTGAAAAGAGGAAAGTCTGAACTACAAAAAATAATTTTAAAAAATTCGTCAATGTGGCCGATAAAGTTTTTAACCTAGTCGGATACCTTAATAATATTTCTTCACGTAATCATTAACAAAAATGCTTAAGGTATCCAATTACGTTAAAAACAATGTTAATCGATGACATTGGCGAATTCTTACTAATTGTTATTTCTTGTAGTTCTTAATTTTCTGTTTCCAAATCAGTAAATGCTTTTTAGGAAAAGGAAGGCTGAACCTATCATCCAGGGGAATGTTAAGCAAAACCTATTTTTCAGCTAAAATTTGTCTTGTAATTCAATTTTCTAAAAACTTTCATTTTCATAAAAATACTTGGCCGTTAACATGATATCTCAAAAGCTAATATAGATATATTTACATAAAAATTTCAGCGTGTGTTTTAAATGATATGGCCAATGAAATGTACCATAAGTTTTGTTGTTAGTGAGATACGTTTTCATTTATAGGTGTTTTTAGAAAAATTAAGTTGTGAATTTATGAAAAAAGTGCATACATACGCATATTTTTACCCATCACTTCTTTGCATCTTAACATGTTTCTTAGATTTTGGTTCATTTCATTCATCATTGTATTCTATAACTTGTGTGCAAAGAAAAATAGGATTGATTCAGTACAATTTTGTGTTTAGTATTGACCGTTTTGGTTAAATTTCATTAAAATTTGCAGTAAGTTTTCCTATTTCTCAAAATATACTATGTATTCAAATAATTTTGTTGTATTTTTACTGTTCATAATTGACAATACATCTAAAAATCATAAATAGTTTTTTAAAAAATCCAATTTTTCAAAATTTTTCTTTCGAACGTAATCGGATACTTTAATACAAAAAATGCATACATACGCATATTTTTACCCATCACTTCTTTGCATCTAAACATGTTTTGGTTCATTTCATTTATCATAATATTCTATAACTTGTTTATGTAGAAAAATAGGATTGCTTCATTACAACTGTGTATAAAGTGTTAACCGTTTTGGTTAAATTACATTACAATATACTAAAAAATTTTCTATTTCTCAAAATATATTACATTTTCAAGTAATGTTTTTGTATTTATAGTAATTTGTATTATAATTAACAATGCATTTAAGAATCATAGTTTTAAATTGATTTTAAAAATACAATTTTTCAAAAGTTTTGCTTTTAACGTAGTCTAATACCTTGAACACGGCAAAAAAAAAGTAAGTAAAATATTAAAAGTACTTACCGATAGTTTTTAGCATCTCAAAATCTTCTAATTTGACATCAGGAAATTGATTTTCATCCGGGGGTGGAGGCGGGGGTTCTTTCTTTTGGAAAGAGCCACTCCGCTTCAGTTTTTCTCTGCTTACTTTAGAGGATGCCATGTCAACAAATGCACTGTCCACAGAACATAATTCAAAAACCGAGAACTAAAATTGAACTGACAGCCTCATATAAGAAGCTAACTCTTTGCTTTAATTATGGCTCCAAACGGCGATTGTCAAATCTTGTTTACACTTGAGTCTTTGAAAGATTGCAACTTGCTATTGCTCGTTTTCTTTTTACAGAATTCGTAATGACGAATCAGAATTCTTCGAACCAGAATCAGACTTTTAAATAGAATTATAAATTGCACAATATTCTGATAATTCTAGTATGAAACGAACTAGAACGAATAAAATTCTTTTTGATTATTCAAAAACTAGAACGAATAAAATTCTTTCTGATTATTCAAACTATATTCTTGTACATAATATCTGTATATGTATTATTTAATTGTTTATAAATTTTCAAACAAGTTAAAAATAATTAATGTGATGTCCTAAGTAGAGAACTTGAAATCGAACACACGAAATAATAAAAATAAAATAAATAAATAAATAAAACTTTCACGAAATCGTCTGAAGGAAAGGAAACCAAACGATGGAACACAAGAGCAAACGATCTTGCAGTCTGCTCACTTCCGGGTTCACCTTTGAAGTAACGTGGTGCCAAACTTGCTGAAGTTCTGTAGTTGAAGAAAGCTCTGTGATTGGTGAAGAGCGTCACGTGTGCTATTTTTTTTCTACTACCTTTTCCTTCCACTATTTTTATTGTAAAACAAGGCAACTGCTGAAGGGTCGCAGAAGAACAAGTTTCTAAAACGGTTAAAAATAAAATAATAAAAAATTGTATGATAGAATCGGTAAAAGAAGTATGGATAACCAGACGATCCCTTGCCTGACGTAACAGTGGGGGAGTTTTTTTTTTCTTTCTTTTTTTATGACAGGATGGATGAATGAAAATAAGTTGTTTTTGGTTCTCAAGAGATTTATGTTTCTTATGCTCAAATAGCTTAATTTTGCTGTTCCTTTTTCTTGACATGGTAGATTTTGAATGTCGTTCCATAAACGATTACAGATTCTCGAAACTCTCTGCTCAAGAATTTATTTAAAGAAAGATTTGATGGATTCTTTTATTTCGAAGAAGCTCGTTTAATGTTTCTTTCTCAGAAATATTCTGGTAGTAGTTCCATCAATTTCCGAGTTAAATAGAATGGATTACATGAGATGTGCGTGTTTGTCGAAACTCAACAAGGCAGACAGCTACAACTGCAGTTACTAAAATTGGTAGAAATGTACTCCGAAGAATTTGCAAACTATAGTTTGGAACTTTTTACAAAATTTAAGAGAATTATTTAAATAAAATTTAAGCGAAATGTTTGTATTTTTTAGAGATAATTTATGAAAATTATGATCAGTTAAAATCTAATTTTTCCACGAACATTAAATTAAAAACTAATTTATTCTTTAGTTATACCAATTTAATTGCCAAGCTTTTTTTGTTCAATTAAAAACTCAAAAACATTGATATTTGCAGTAATGATTTTCATAGTTATAATGAAATTGAAACAATTTTCATTGTTTAAACAAATGTATCCTTTTTTATATAATCTTGAAATATAAGGAAAATCTATTTGTTCATATTTGACTCTTTCATTAAGAATTTTGATTAAAAAATATTTTATCGATTTTTTTATGCAGTCTTATAATTTATAGTCATTTGAGATACTAAGCAATGTATCTAATAGACTGAAAGATTACATTGGCTATTTTTTAATTTTCTTGTTAGAATATTTCGATCTATCGAACCTATCGTTAGTTGTGATTATACAAGAAAAATAAGCCTTATTATTTTGACATTGGGTTCAAAAGCGCATTTTATATTTAAAAGAAACAAGTAAATGAAGTTACGGTCTTGGTCAACACGTAATTAGGTGTTTTTTAATGGGCATGTACACATTAAACAGTGTAAATACGTAATATGGATATAGAAAATAATACTGATTTATTATTTATTGATGTTTAAAAATACTCAGTCGCGTAAACAGTATAGATCAATTTATCATTATTAGATTTGAACACTTAGTTTAATTTAGTTCAGTTGAACGTCTCGTTGTAAAGCAACAACTATGGCTATTTGGGGACGGACCTCTTCATTTTGAGCCACTGTCAGATGACGAGGACGACACCTGAGCTGGAACCCCCTCTCTACACCACACATCACCAGCGGGAGGACGTATGGCCTGACGTTCAAGAGACCCCCTTACACGACGGTTTTTCGGTGGAATCGAGTCACGAACCTGAAACCCTCCGGTTTCGAAGCCGAGACCTTACCACCGCGGCCCGCTTGATTTGATCGCAACTAATATTCTGAGTAAACCAACTGGCCGTCAGAGGAGGCTAGTAAAACACCTACTAATATGCTTGATTCCAGTATATTAATAGGTGTATACCATGCTTCTTATTGCTTATTTTGAGACTACTACTCTTTCTAATTAGCTTAGTAGGAGTACAGAGATTTGCAATCGATTTCATATTTAAGCAACTCTCCCCCACCAAGGGGGGACCTTTCAAATATAGGGATGAGAAACTTCCGGGATGATGGTTGACTTTCGCCATTCTGGTTGGTGTAGAAATATAGTCAACCATAATCAAAACTGTTTGTATGGAACAACATATTGCTAATAAAGATGTATGATGAACTGATTCATATTTATAAGTGAAGTTGTGGCGATGGTGTTGGCTGGAATTGTGCCAATGTGGAAGTTGAATTCCGCCAAGGATCGAACCTGCGATCTTTCTATTTACAGCCGAGTAACATATTTTTTTTTTATACAGGGTGCGCCAGAGAAACTTATTTATTTGAAAGATCAATAAAAACAAAAGTACTTCAGTTACTGTTTTAATTCTTTTTTATTTAAGAATACAATATTCCAATTTTTTTCATGTAGTTTTAAAAACGATATCGGTTAAATGGCAACCCCCATTGCGCATACACTGATTAAGTCGACTTTTGAAGTTCGTGTCCACTTTTGGCAGCATATCAATCGGTCTGTTGACAATGGCATCGCGAATGCTGTTCTTGAGGTGAGCTATTTTCCGTGGTCGATCGACATAAACCAGGGATTTCAAAGTGAGCCTCGTCACCGAAAGAAAACGACCGCGTCTTCAGGCAGGTTGTCAAGAAGCATTTCACATGCCTTTTGACGGGCAACTAAACCAATTCTTGCACAAAAGCCAATTTATAGGAATGAAATGGAAGGTCTTGATGGAGAATTTGTCTAATAGTGGTGTCAAAAATTCCCAGAGCAGCTGCGTGTTTGCGAGCCGAACGCAGAACTGACTGCCTCACTCTTTCGACATTTTCCACAGTTCTGGTGGTCCGTTGATGTCCGTTTCAGGGTTTAGCGACACTTCCGAAATGAGTTAACCCACGACATAATCGAATTACGGCCAGGAACGGGTCTGTGAGGAGGAATTTCAAAGCGAGGGCGGAAGTCACGTTGCATGGCAACAAGGGAGCGACCGTTAGTAAAGGAGCTCTGGACGACGAAGGCCCGATGTTTTCTAGACCAGAGCATGATGGCAACTGACTATAGGGAGAAACAAACTTGAGGACTTTCTCCTCCAATAGTAGCATCTATCACCCCTCTACTCACCCAACTCACCTTTTCAAATAAGTAAGTTTCTCTGGCGCACCCTGTACTAAAGTGATCACTGATGTTTAGGGACAGTTACTGGCTTATTAAGATGTCACTACAATACTCCCCTACCAGTGAGTCTGTGAAGAGACGAACGATTTAATAGCGCCAAGCGTTATGGCGAGCGAAGAGAGTTACTGCTGCTTCAAGTGCGTCTGAAGACTTTGCTTTGGTTGTGTAGGCTGTGGGTAGATGGCGCTATGACAGCTGTTTGAGGATACATTGCCCAAGGTCACCAGTGTGGCAGGTTGTATTGTGGAGATTGAATTCCGCAAAGGATCGAACCTGCGATCTTCCGATTTACAGCCGAGTAACATATTCCCTGTACAAAAGTGATCACCGAGGCTTAGTGGCAGTTACTGGCTTATTAAGATGTCGATACAAAGTCATATTACTGACTCTCCGTCTCACCCGAAGGCATTCGGAAATAAATACTGAATGACTGGACCGCCTCTACAGAAACACTGATTAGGAACTGTAGTTGAGTCCTAAGGACCATCACCGGCTACGGTACAACCTGTCCCGAAGGAAGTACGTCCCATCATCGACGGGAGGAGTCAGATCCACCAACTTTAGTGTACCCACCGGGTTGGCTTCTTCATCTACTTATTGTTGAATATTACTTAATCTGAAAATGCATCTCTTGTTTAAAATGATCACATATTCGGTACCGAAGTGCTTAAGATTCACTTAGTAAGTAGACCTGATGTACATTTATGCCGCTGTTGCCAACTATGTGATGTATTGCCACTGATTGAATGAGGAAAATCGGAGAGCTTTAGTCATTATCACCTGTACAATCCTGCCTAAAAGAAAACGGAGTTCTCTCCTCGTCTCGGCCAAAGAAGTCGTGTTGGCTAATGGCAGTTGGGGCACTTTAAATAGGTTGTGACTGCAAAGTCCTTCTCCATTACAAATGATACCTCTGAGGGTACTGAATCAGGGATGAGTCGGTCTCTGATATGGATCTCAATTCTGACTTGCGGATGGACGAGCGAGTTCGACCGCCCCCTAAAAAGGGTTGTGTTGTGTGTTCGAGCGAAGTCGTCCTTTCACCTTAACGGTGCTCGTTCACAACGAAAGGTGCACACATCTGCCTTCATTCGAAAGAGCTACTCTCATTCGGCTTTGTATGACCAACTGGCATAAGATGGCATACATTGACCCAACAGCAAACATTGATAAAGAAACCAAGAAAAATCTCACAAAAAGAAAAAAAAAAAATCTATTGATTTTTCTCTCTGTCTATATGGAAGAAACTAATTTCAACATCAAAATTAATATTTATTTTTTTCAAATCTATTGATACAATAAGAGATAATTCAATACCAGGCTTGAAAATTGCTACGGAAATGACTGTTATGAAAAATTGGAATGTACGGCAACCGTAGAAGGATGCATCTAAAGTAAATCTAATAATTATTGGTTATTTTTTAATAAAAATTTATTCAGTATTTTTTTATTGCAACAAAACATCGATGGGCTATTGTGTGAAGTTGGATGAAATATAAGGAACTCAATTCTGAGAACCCATTTTCTTGTTTTATAATAACAAACAAACAAAAAAAAAAACGATTAATTTATACGAAAAAAATGAAGTCAATTCCTGCTTAGGTCAATAAAGAAAAAATTTATTTTAGTTTCTTTTTATTAAATAATTATCAAGTATATAAAAAAAATCGATTTTTCAAGAACTGTACTCGTATTCTTCAAAAATAAAGAAATCCTTGCATTTTAACGATTGCGCTACTGCGTGTTAATTTCCATTTTCAAACTGATAAAACTGTATAAAACTGACAAACTGATAAAACTGTATTTAAAATATTAAAAATTGATAGAGTTTAATTATCATTTGAAAAAAAAAATTCGCATTAAATCAAGCGTCATCCGCTACAAGTTTTAAAAAGTGTTTTTGAACTTTATTTTTATAACGATTGAAGATTGAACTAGATATATAACTAAGTATAAGGAATGTGTGAACTAATAGTAGGAATCGAATAAACGATAATGCTTTATTTACCGTTTGTGGTCAGTTGTTTCATCTTTTAAGAGCTGGTGTGTTGTGAAAGTTTGCAGAGGTAGTGCCAGCTCAGGTGTCATATTTGTCATCTGATCGCTTTCAAAATTACAAAGTCTCTCTGAAAGTAACCCCAGTGTTGCTTTACAATGGGACATTAATATAACTAAACCAAACCATTCATTATTTAAGCATATTTTGTTTCAACAATAATATTCACGATCCAACTTTCTTGTGTGGAATCTTATTCTTTACTATTCATCAATATTATTATACCTATTAATACACCTATTCACTTATATTACCAAACTATTCACAGAAATTGTTCCTTCCTTTCAAAATCAACCTGGATATCCTCAAAAATAAGTTCCACTAATCATTTTTTTTGTTTCCAGAATTAACATATTCTAATCCGGAATTGCCAGTCCAGAGAGAAAATGGAATTCAAATATTGACTCGAATCTCATTAAACTTTAAAGGAAACTGCATTAGTTTTAATTAGTTAACTCGGAAACTAAAAATTTTTAGAGGAACTCTTTTAAATCCAGATTTCAAGAAAATCGAAGTAGCTCTGGCTATAACTTACAAATGCGTACATCTATGTCATTGAATTTGATATTGATTGCAATATAATTCAGTTTTCCAGTACCAAACAATTTTTATACCTCCATGTTAGCCTTTATTATTCGTGAATATTTGACAAATTCACGTAAATATTTAAAATTTTGTGCTCCCCTCCAAGTTTTTTCCCAACCAAGTTTCATTTTATTTAAATGATTAATGCTCATTTTTAAATCAAAAATTTCCAGGTTAAAATAAAGTTTTTCTTTTTCAATTCAGTGTTTGATAATTTTAAAGTTTCATTTTAATTTACTATTTTTATTCAGTGTATTCATAAGGTGTTATTTCTTTCGGATATATTTTTTCGCTTGGTATCTTCGTCTTCCCCGTGATCTGGGCGTCCCGGGTTCGAGTCCCGGTTCTAGCATGGTTGCTCTGTGTTCTATCTGTGAGATGTATGAATGTGTCCCCCCCCCTGTAAAAAGAGGTTTGTGCAAGCGAATGTGTGTGTCATTCATTTGAGCTAGAAGTCAGACTTCTGCCCTCTGTGTGCTCAGGGGTCTTTACCCTCAGAAGCTACTGCACCCCCTTTCCGTGGAAACATGAACATCATCATCATAACTTGATATCTTCCTCATCAATCAAAAACAATCTTCATCATTGCAATCTTTCCCTCCCTTAACAAATAATAAACGATTATAATTTTATTATTATTATTATTATTGTGTATGCAATATTCATTAAATGTATTTTATGGTGGTAATTTGAGCTATAGTTTTCCATAATATATTTAATTATGAAATTTTTTCATCTCATTGTAGTTATTTTAACTACAATGATCTGGAAACTAGAAGTCTATTTTTTGACATTTTCTATATTCACAAAGAAAATCAGTCATCATTCAATGACATATTAATTTTCATATTGCTTTAAAAATCTTGTACCAATTTAAGTAACTGAATAAAGTTATTAAGATTGTTATTTAGATATTTTCGGACAGAACCGTCTATTTTTTGACAGTATTTTCGAATATTTCTAATGAAAATCGGTCATAATTTACTAACTATAACTTTCATATTGATTTAAAAATCTTGAACCAATCAAAATTCTTAATTTATTCTTAAGTTATTTAAATTAAATTCTATTTAATATTTATATTTATAATTTTATTTAGTCTTTATACTACTAATATTTATATTTAAATTCTTAGTCCAGACCAGAGACGTTAATATTTAGACAATATTCTAGAATTCTATAGTAGTCTAATCTATAATTAAAACTAATCATCAATTAATAAGATACCAATTTTCATGTTATTTTAAAAATCTTGAACTAATCCAAATTCTTGACGAAAGATATCAATATTGTTATTTAGATATTCTTGGATCAAACAACCGGAGACTATTTTTTAACAATATTCTCGAATATTTCTAATGAAAATCGGTCATCATTTAATGAAATTAATTTTTATATTGCTTTAAAAATCTTGAACCAGTCAAAATTCTTCAATAAAGATATCAACTTATTTCATAGATATTCTTAGGTCAGACAAGAGATGTTCATTTTTAGACAATATTATCGAATATTTAAAGTGAAAATCAATCATCGATCAATAAGATATCAATTTTCATATTATCCTGGATTTCATATTTAAAAATCTTGAACGAATCCGAATTTTTGAACAAAGATGCATAAATTGTTATTTATATTTCTATATAATATAAGAATATCTAGATATTATAGAAATATAGTTATTATAGAAATATAGATATTATAGATATATAGAAATATATAGATATTCTAGAAGTTTTTTTTTAAATTTTAATGAAAGAAATTTTTAAGGCTAATGTGTAAAATTTTTATGCGCATTGTAGTTTCAATATAGTTTTCCAATCATCAAAACAAAAAATTTAGTATACATTTATTTTATTTATTTACATTTTTTTGCAATCATTTGTTTATTTTTGAATTTTTTAACTCGCTGGTATAAACTCGAAAACAGCAGCGTAATTTTTAGCAATAGATTTTTTTGGCATATTCTACGCTATAATTCATTTCCTTATTTAAAATAAATTAATAATTCTGAAATTGTAACTATGAATATAAAATTATTATAACATTAGAAGTTTTTAAAAAAATCCATAATACGATAAATTACGATCATTGTAAATTAAATCGAAGTTATAAAAATCTTACGATAAAATAAAAATATACTCAAGGGCAAGTTCTTCGAAAAGAGGTTAACTATCCCCAATTAAAAAAATAGCTATGTTGCAAACCTGTTCTAAACTTGTCGCTATACAGAAAACTTTGATTTTTTTAAAATTTCTTTGAATATTACAAAATAATGTTACCATTTACGAAGAACAAACATTATAAAAACAATTCTTAAGCAGATTTAATTGTTTATTGATATGAATTCTCCGAAATTTAATGTACAGCTATATTGCAGATTGTTCTTATTGAAATGTTTTTTTAGAACGCAGTAGACTGTGAAATTGCATTGAATAAAAATTGCATAATAGATATATTTAGGTTTTATTTTTTTTTTGTATGCAATCAAAAGAAAATTTAGTCACATTTTTCTGTCGTTTTCTGAATAAAATTTCTGTATTTTCAATCCCATAGAAACCGGAAAGAAAGTTATTTTTTTAATCCATATATCAAAAAATTATTGAAAAATAAACATATTGTTTATTATTTAAAAAAAGTCAATACTATATCAGAATATTATTATTAAAAATATTTTGAAAATGCCGATTCTCCAATGCACTATAAATAAATAATTCAATTTAACTTTTTATTGTACATATTTCTTCGCTGCATTCTAATTTAATTTAATTCCATAAAAAGGAATTAACCTTGAGATGAATGCGATGGGTTTCTTCCCAAGGTTTTCAGATTCATAATCTTTTGAATCATGTATTTTAATTTTCAGAATTATAATAATCATGAACAATAATGATTAAAAGAAGAATATTAAACATGTTTTTAAATAGAAATAATAATGGCTAAATAAATTTTTTAAATAAGAAATGTTTAATAAATTATTGACATAAACTTAAATTAAAGAAAAACTATGCTAGTTTATGCCGAAAATGAAGTTTTTTTCATTGATTTTGTTCGAATTACAATATAATCAGTGTAAGAATTATTGCCATATTTAAAGAATAAAAATATTTGAAAAAAATTAATTCTAGAAGAAATTTAATAAATGATTTTATTAACTTATCTTTAATTATCGTCTGCGATTGCTATAGATACGAGATATATTTTTTTACAATGTTAAGATCTTTTATATTTCTTTGGTGTTAAGGATTGGACCAACAAAAAAGAGTTCTTCCATTGTTTCTTATAAAATTGAATAAAACAAAGATGCATTCAGAAATCAGAAAATAAACGAATTAATATTTTTTGCAGTTGCTATTTAATGCAAAGTTTCAACGGTAAGAAAAATATTTCAGAAGGTTCTTTCAACATTATTATTGTTAACGGTTTAATATTTGCATTATCCATGTACAAATTTTTGCATTATTTTTGGTGACTCTAATTTTCCCTTAAACATTAAAACAATATTTTTTAAGAAAATAAGGCAATTATAAAAGATTCTTCGATATAAGAGCGACAAATTTAAAAATGTGCTCCAAAATTTTTATCAAAAATAATTTAAATAAATGAAAATTTTTGTAAAAATTAAAAATTGTATTTTCGCTTTTGTAAATATAATCTTTATTTTTGTGCAATTGTTATTGCATTTTAAAATGACTATCACACGAATATACTAATACAGGATGCATTGTTTCTTTTTATATTTTCAAATACATATTTCTAATTTCTTGTAATCTTGTATAGTTTTTAATTTTTTTCAGTGCAATATGACTAGATAGTAATAAAAATCTTAAGTGATTGATTGATAACTTTGGTTACATTTGTAAAAATTTATTATTATTACTATTATTATTGATGTCATTGGTATTTAATGGGAATCGACATGAAAATTTCCAAATTAAATTATCTGTAAAAATAAGACCAGATAGAGAATCCAAGGTGAAATTTACACAAATGCCATTGTAAATTTCAATACATTCGTAATTGTATTATGCATTAAACGAAAAAAAATCATAAACTTTTAGGTTATTTTAATTTTAGGGAATTAATTAAAAACTGAAATATATAATGTGAAAATTATTGCTATTATTTACACTCTTAGTTTCATAAAATAATTTTGTGATGTCGTAATAAAATATATGTCAATAGATTAAAAAAATGACACCAAGCGCAAAGCTGTTCAGTCACTAATAGCTTGTGAAACGATATTAAATGATTTTATCTAATAATTATTCGATATAATTTTCAGTTAATTAGATAAATACTTTTTTAAAATTTCATTTAAATATTATATTACCTAGTATTTTACTATTTATATCAAAATATTTCGAATCTGTTTTATAGATAGAAACACAAGATAATGAATCAAAATGAATGAATTCTAATTACTAATTATTAATTATAAATTATACTAAGTGGAAAATGAATTCTTAATAATTATATTTGATCATGAAATGAGGTTTTTAATTAAAAGGAATTGATGTTATATAAATTAATTCTTCGATAAATTTGTCTTTCTTTCAGATACAAGATAGCAGGAAAATACCAAGAATAATTACAACTCTGAATTTGATTTTATTTCATCAAAATCTGTTCTAAATATCTGGAATGAAAAATTGTGTTTGCTGATAACAGATATTTAAATAACAGAGTTTTGAATTTAGAGGTAATCTGATAGGAATTGAAAAGTGACTAAATAGATATTGTGAAATGTATTTTAATATTTCACAATAAGAAAAAATGTTCATTTACCTTTTTATTTGAAATAAAATCAAGTAAGAGTTTTTTTTTTTCAAATAAAAATATTTCTGTGTAATATTAATAATTTTTTTACTCTTTCTTATAATTTAATAATTCTTTTCATACTTGTAAAATTTTTTACTTACATTGAAAAATTTATTTATCATATGAAATGTTATTTATTTTACAAGTAACCTCGAGAAAAGTTTTTAAAAAATCTAATTTCTTTTCTGAATCAATTTTTCGTAAAAATTCGGCAAGATTCCTATTGGTGTATTTATATTTACCCTAACTCATTTATTTCTACTTCTCTAAATAATATTTCATTGATATGATTATGTTATTACAAATTTGAATCGACAGATTTATAGTAAAATAATTTTCTATTGTAAATTAACAATTTACTTAATAATCTGGCTTGTAAAGTATATTTTATGTACTGTAGAATGAATTTTGTATATTATTATATTTTTCATTATATATTTTAACGTTGAATGCCATAGTATTATTCTTTCTTTTTTTTAGCTGCAAAAGATCATAATTCCCCAATTTTTTGCCACGATTCACTGCTGAATACATGACCAACTGCGGCTTGAGATTGCCGACCTCTTATAGTTCTCGGAGACCGGCCGAGAAGGTACTGGAGCAATCAGTCAAAACTCGGTTCCTATTGGCTAAATCACTAAAATCCTGGAAGTTTCTAGTAGCATCTATTTTGTCGTCAAATTCGTCACTAAATGGCCACCAAGTTGATCGCCAAGCGCTAAGATCACTGATTTGGCCTTTAGTGGTCTTAACAGCGATTGAACTGACCATGCCGGAAAGCTACATTACAGATTTGTAACATTGTTGTTATGACAACAAGGTGCCGTTTCTGCTGCATCAGAATGGCGTATTTCCTACCATTGCATTTTCAAAAAGGACGATGCCACATTATTTGTGGAATGAGTTTTAAAAAGTGATGTCATAGTATGTATGAGAGTGGATAAATCTTTTTTTCCCGTCTATGTGTTATAAGCATTAAAAAAAATTATAATATCCTCAACCCTTTTTTCTTCAATTAAAATCTTTTTCTACAAAGATATGTTTCCCACAAAAATATGCGTATACATTTTTTGATTTTTTTACAAAGAAATGTTCCCTTTTTATCCTCCTTAATTGTCGTTAAAAAGGTGACAGGTACTTTTTGCATAAGTTAAAAATTTTGCTTTTTAATTAATTTTGAATAATTGCATTTCTAGTTAATGAGTAATAATTGCAATATTTTTGAATGAATGTAAATAGTTTTTAATGAAGAAGTTATTAATTTTTAATAAAAAATAAAGTTTTAAAATAAAATTGCAGTTTTTTTTTGATTATCAAACTTTTGTTTGCAAACGTTTTCACAACTAATGCTGGGTTTACGCTTGGTCTGTTATAAGGCGGCTAGTAGATAGCGCTTGTGCAGATAGGCTGAAAAATGCTGTTCAGTCCATGACAAGTAACTGTCCCGATGTGACAACAATAAGCCGCTGTATTGAATTTTTTTTATTGCGCATGCATTTGTAGAATTTTTGCGGGTTTTGTAGCATGAAAATTAATAATTTATCACAGATTAATTCCGATTTTTTTATTCTTTGTTCTTTTAAATGTATGATTGCTTTTATTTTCCATTTTATTTACCATTTCTTTCCAATAATTTTCTCAATTTATGTATGTTCACTTTTTTATTTTTATTTTGCCATGTTTTTTTGTGTAAATACTCGTCATTTTAATTCAATATTCAATAAAAAAGAAAAATTCAGAGATGCCAAAACCGCATTTTATAGCCAAGCATGGAATACCTAAATTTATCTTATGAAATTGTAGCAAACATAAATCAATTCCTTTCTTCACATGCGGTACTTACTTGCCAACTTATAACAGGCCGAGTGTAAAATGCCGTGAGGTTAAACGATGGAAAAACAAATCTTGAAGTTGAAGCATAAAGTAAACAAATATGAATGAAGTATCAATTTAGGATTTATGTACGATAAGGATTGAACAGTGTTTTTAACCACTTAACTGTTTTAATTTCTTTACTATCTAATAAAATACCTTCAATTTTGGGAATATATTCTTATTATGATTCAAATGGAAATCAAATGAATACACTACTAATCTATGTATTCGAAATAATTTTAACACTGAATTATAATCGTTATGAAGGACTCATTTTTCGCTTACAACTATCGAAATTCAGTAATTCAATGCACTAATGGTACTCTTGCAAAATTGTTAAGCGGTTAAATAATATCTATTTATCAATGATTATATAAAATTGATACACTTAAATTTACATATCTCAATACAGTTTAATTTGAAAGAGTCGAACGTTTTTTTAAAAATATTTATATCTTATGAATATTATATTTAAGGAGGATTTGTCTAAAAATTGAAATTCGTTATTCATCAAATCATTCATTGATTCAACTATATAAAATATAATTATTTATTATATTTAGACCATGTTTTATAGATATATACGTCAATTAATAAAGTTTTAGAAATTAGCTGTTGAGCCCTGTTTAGAGTGGATATCAAATATATGTCAAATCATGCTTATCTTAAATAAAAGTGATTTATTGAATTAATAATATAACTATTTAAAAACATAACAGAAATCTTTCTAGTGTTAATTTTTTTTCACAAAATATCATATTTCATGTTAATTCCCTTTTATAAAAACACATGTTCAGTAGTACACTTTTCTAGGTTCAGTTTGCAATAAGAGTTATTTTAATCTTTTAATTGTATTTTCAACAATGTGATAATAATTTTAAGCAGTAAAAGTTAGTTTTGCCGCTTACTGTATAACGTGCAAGTTAAATTTTGTTTTTATTTCATCCGAAATAAATTGTTGAAAATTACAATAAAAACATTTTTTTAAAAATTCATTAAAAATAGAAACTTAATTTAAAGCTTAAAACATTGGTGTCACTGAAAATATTATAATTACTTTTTGAGCTTTAAGAGGATATAATAATCAGTTTTGTGTTGTAATATTTTCTGAAGTTATCGCGAAAAAAAGCCGAAAATGGCGGACGAACTGATCACCAATTTCTGTTGATCACCAATCACCAATTGTTAAATAAATCTCATATCTATCTGCATATTTCTGAAAAAATAAAAAACAGTATTGTCCTACAATCAAAAGTTTTCAAATAATTGAATATTTTTCTTTCTCTTCGTGTCTTTTATAACACTCATATTATAGATAAATTTAAAAATTATTCTTTCCATTTATTATAATGGGAATTAATATAAATATGTATAGATGATTTTGATAATAATTTAAACTTGATCATTTGTAACAATAGATGAATCTATTTACCAATAAGGCTGTAAAAATGAATTATTTATATTATTATGAATGAATTATTGATGTATTAAGATGAAATTATTTATATTTTTACTATTATCTATGATTTATTGACATGAATTTTATTATTATATTAATATACAGATTGATATAAGATATAATATAAAATGAATTATTATATTATTATCATGAATTATTTATAAACTTGAAGATTATTCCCGTCTATAAATAAGTATAGTAACATCGTATAACTATATATAACTCATAACATCATCATCATATAACTATATATAATTCATCATAACATCATATAACTGATATAAGCATAGTAATATCATATCAGACGGGAAAAACATTAAATGAATAGAACTATAAAATGAGCATTTTTGTATTTTGTGATCAAATCAATGTTGCTACCATACATGGATTATCCTTTTATAAAGCGAAAATTTGAATTTTTCGAAGAACTGGTATAACATATGACTAACGCCAAAAACTAATCCCCCCCCCAAAAAAAAACCCACAATAAAGAAGAAAACTAATAAAATCAATAAAAACAAGATAATTTAATATGAGGTTATTTCTGCTCCACTCCAATAATTAACATCATTTTTTAAAAAACTTTAAAGTGATTAAAACCTCAATTTCGCTGGAACTACCGCAAATCTCTAGTAGAAAAGTAGTAAAAAGTTGAGTCGATTTTTCTTCTAAAATTAAAACATTTCCAGGCGTTAAAGGCAAAACTAGGTCAAGACTTCCGAGAAATTAGGTAATTATTCAATCATTTTTTGCCTCACCAGCTGCTTATGCTGATGTAACTTTATACAAGGCTTCTTGTGCAAGCGAACGGATGTGGCAAGGAAGAACGAGGTTGATGCGCATTATGTTCTATTAATTATTTTGATCCAAAAAATAAATGAAGTGGTGATTTTAGGTTAAAAAGGATCATCGCTTTTTGGAGTTACTTTTCGTAACTTTATTTTTTTCTTCTTCTTGTTTTTGGATTAAAGTAACTGGAGTTTTACCCATTAGCTGTTTAGATCCTTATTTGAGGATTTTGGAATTGTATGTAAGTCACTGGGCGCTAAAAATGTATTTACTAAACCGATAGTTTAGTTTTATTTTCTACTCGCTGGTACCTGGCGCGTTGCTGCAGTTGAAAAAATAATATTAACTGCAATCAATCAATAATTTGGTTTTTGGTTCAGTTTAGTTATATTAACGTCCCGTTGTAAAGTAACACTAGCAATAATCTGGCAATGTTTTATCAAAATAAGATGAACGGCATATAAAATACGAACAAACAAATACTCATTTTTATATATTAGATCTGTTTATTCTTTTAGAACTAGATTTTCTTTCAGAACGATAATGAAAGGAGTTGCATATTGTATCTCTTGACTCGTTTGACATTCGTTCAGAATACTCAAATTTAATTTTAGAAAATGAGATTATAATATTTTCTTTTAAAACTGATTAATTATAGAAAGCATATTTATTACCATAAAATCGTTAATATGGTTGAAAAGATAATTTTTTAAAATTAAGATGGTGCAAAATTATTTGTACTACAATGTTTTTTGATATTTACTGCAAAAAACGCTAAAATTTAATTAAAATTTAAAACCCATGGGTTGAAATTAAGATTATAAAATCTACTAATTTATTATATAAATAATAGTTCTGGGTTACAGTGATCAAATTCTAACGTTTCAAAACAATCAAGAACTTTAATAAATTAGAAACAAGTAATATTTTAAAAAAATTATTCGATTCCTACTACTACAAAGAAAAATTTTATTGTAGTTATTTTTTAATAAATAACTAGCTGGTTCCCGGCGCGTTGCTGCCACCGAAAAAAAATAATATTAAGTGCAAACAATCAATCATTTGGCAAAGTTTCATCGAAATAGGATGAACGGTACGTCGGTATATAAAATACAAACAAACAAATATTCACTTTTATTTATTAGATTTGTGTATTCTTTTAGAATTGTTAAACTTGGTGTTCTTTCAGAAGGATAATGAAAGAAATAATTTATTGTATCTCGCGATTCGTTTAGTATTCATTCAGAATTCAATTTACAAAATGTGATTAAAATATTTTCTTTTAAAACTGATTAGACATAGAAAGCATATTTATACCATAAAATTGTTAATATAAATAAAAAGATAATTTTTGAAAATTAAGATGTAAGTTATATTAATCACATAATTACATAAATCGGAGAAAAATAAATTTTTCTTTGATGGATTTAGTTCAAAAGTTGAGGGTCAGTTATAAGCTCAGTGTAAAAACAGCATAACAAATTTCATTTGTCTAGCTTATATCTGTTTGGGATTATTATGTTCACAATTAGACAGAGGAAAATCCTTTTTTTTTCGGATTTGGAAAATTCTGTAACTTGAAGATTGAATTAAATCTTGAGATTGAATATTTTGACCTTTACAATAATTTCTACCTGCTTCAATGTCGACATTAACATATTTTGTATAGTTTATTTTTTCATTTCCTAGCTTATAAGATTACATATTATACCTAAAATTTTATATATAATTTAAAAATGCATTTTGTTGTTTCAAATTATAATTTAACGCGATAAATCATCGACAAAAAAACTAATTAATTTTGATATCACATTAAAATTACATTTAATATGCAATTTAATCATAACAATTAAAGAAGAAAGCATTCCTTGTTTTTAATTTTCTAATATTAATTTGAATTGTAACTAATTGAATACATTAATTTAAATTGCGTATAATTTCATGCAAAACATATAATGATTATTTTAACGATATTCAGATAAATTCCAAAAAAATTATGAATCTTATTATATAAATTGTGTTATTAAATCATATTAAAATAGAAAGTTTAATTATTTTGTTGAGTAATGAGATGAATTAAATATTTTTAAAATTTTATAATAGAATTTCTGAAAACTTTATCCTATATAATAATGCATGTAAATTAGGCAAAATGTAATTATTTTTAAAATTAGCTCATAAAGACACACGCTGAATAATCGCTGTTAATAGAATGGCAGGAATATGAGATGGTTAAGAAAAATTTAGTTGCCTTCGGGGACTAATGGTTTGTTTATCATATTAATATTGTTAATTTAATCAATAACCAACTTTAATGAATTTCACAGTATCAGAAAAACTGGAAATCTTCTTTGAAATGATATTTCTAAATAATGGTACAGCATTCCGATTGATTTGCTATATTTGCAAAGAGTGGAACAAATAATTTAAACAATAGCCAACTTTAATGAATTTAACAGTATCAGAAAAACTGGAAATCTTCTTTGAAATGATATTTCTAAATAATGGTACAGCATTCCGATTGATTTGCTATATTTGCAAAGACTGGAAAAAATGGACGAAATCGGTTCTATTGTTCAGTCTGGGAGCTCCGACAAAGATTTACTTTGCATTATATCTCGAAACTGATGAGAAGTCAAGTCAAGCAACTATTAATGAAGTATGCAATGGTTCAGATTGGAGGATATTGTATTATTTTTTAGACAGAGAATAAGGCGGCATCCTGGCATAGGGGTAGCGTGTTTCCCACATTATCTGTGAGTTGTATGAATGTGCCACCCTCCTGTAAAAAGGGTGAATGTGAAGATTACTACTACAACTACTACTCTACTGAATAAACAAGAGACACTCATTTCGGCTTAAATCGCTGACAGCTTTCTTTCAATGAACTTGTAAAGTGCCATAAGTAAACAACAGCAATACATAGAGAATAAGCAACGAAATAGCTTTTTTGAGATATCTCTCAGAAATTGATGATTGGTGGGACATGAGATCATTGTTGATTTATATGTAGAAACATAAACTTTAATAATAAATAAAAATTGATGAAATCGGATCAATAATTATGGCAGGGAGAATAGCTTTGGGAACTGTGTGCTCTATTTATTTTTAATATACAGATAATTTATTTTTAAATATCGATAAAATGAATATTCAAAACTTAGAATGAGATTACTTAGTAGATGAGTTAAATGAGAATTTAATCCTTAGGTTTTAAGGTTATATTATATATATATATATATATATATATATATATATATATATATATACAGGGTGTCCCAAAAAGATTGAAACGCGCTTTAATTCTTTAACCGTTAGAGATAAGTAGGTGATGTAATTTAAAAAAATGTTCAAAATAAGATAAGAGAGAAGATTACATTAAGAAAAAAAATCCATCCATGAATTTTAAAAAGTTACACTTTTTAAATTTTTATACAACCCCTCTATGCAAATTTGACCAGTTAGAAAGTTTTTCCTTTCCATCCCAAAAGACCATTAAAAAAAACTGCATAACTGTATCTTTAAAACTTTTTGAATAATAACACAGAAAAAAATTTGACTTATGTCACTTTTCCATACCACTTGAAAGACCTTTCCGTCGGTGAAAATAGGGACCATAACCAAATTGATAATAGAAATTCTTCGATCAAAAAAAGATAATAAGCGTAAAAAAAAATCCAAAATGGCATTTGAATAAAGTCCTTATTGATGGAGTTAAACAGTTTTGACAACATAAGATTGTAAGAAGTGTAACATAAAAAATAATAATAAATAAATAAAACAAAAATACATTTAAAAACACACGAATCATATAGCATTCTCAAAATGTTTTCCATCAACACCAATACATAATTGGGCTCTTCTAATAATGCTCCTGTAAATATTTTGGAGTTCTCCTCCTGTAATATTATTGCATGCATTAATTATATTTTATTTAAGGTCAGTTACATTCAGGGGGCGAGTATTATAAACTAGAGTTCGAAGCCGACCCCAAAAATAAAAATCGAGTGGAGTTAGATCAGGAGATCTGGGGGGCCATTTTGTGGGTCTATTCAGACCAATCCACTGTTTATTAAAGTTTTCGTTGAGCCAGTTTGTTACATTTATAGACTTGTGTGCAAGCGCTCCGTCTTGTTGAAAATACATTTTATTACTATGGTGTCGTCCCCAAAGGATCTGTTTCTATGCTATTTAAAATAAGTTGCAAATATTTTGTAGCTGTAAGTGTTCCTTCATAAAACACTGGACCAATCAGTTTTCCGTTCCGCACCATACGGACACAGAAAACTTTCTCTGGTTATGTATTTCTTGCACAAGAAATGGTTTTGTATCATTCCAAGAATGATCGTTGTGTGCATTTATGTGTCCATTTTCCGTAAACAAACATTCATCAGTCCACATAGTGTTCTTGAAAAAGTTTGAATCTGTGTCCTGTTGGATTAATAACCAATTGGAGAATGCTTAAAAAAAATCGTCGGTTAAAATCAGAGGGATGTAGTGCTTGAAGTCCATGAATACAAAATGGATGCCAATTGTGTTTTTCAAGTATTCTATGGATTGACGTCCTAGGTAATCCTGTAATTGCACTTGCTTTTTGAATGCTTGATCGTGGGTTGGAAGAAAAATATGCAATAATATCAATTTCTTGGTCTTCATTGAACAAGATATTTCTACCAGGGCCAGGTCTTGGATTAAATGAACCGGTAGTTCTCAATCATCTCATCATCCGATAAACAAATGTACGTGAAATTTCAGGCAAATAGGGATATCGTCATCCAAATTCCCGAGCAGTTTCTGCATTATTTCTATTGCAAATAGAATATACCATTGCTAGTTCAAATAGTTCGTCATTTGTTAAAAGTATCATAATGCAAAATTAGTTACAGTATTTTTACTTCGACAATATGAAACTCAATATCGCTGAATGATTTCTAAACTTTATTTTGATATGCACGAGGAAATCTTGATTAAGTTGTACAGGAAAGAAATAATTGTGGAACTAAATAAGGAAATTGAAAAATAATCGTCTGCATTTCTTTATGTAACTTAAAAATAAAATAAAAAAAAAACTTTAATATACACTTATTAGAAGCGGCTAAATTCCAGTTAAATGAAAGGCAAAAATTGTCTGGCAGTCAATTTGTTAGAATGTTAGAGTTCATGACAAAAATGTGATGAATTTGAAAACAATTAAAATTCTACCA
>JAPMOQ010052972.1:615658-637554 GCA_026543055.1 Argiope trifasciata | reverse complement strand
GGGGGGGGGTGTCAATGCCATTTTATAATGAAAGTGAATTATGGTTGAAAATATCTTATTTCATCTCGTTCATAAAAGATCTGTTGGTGAATCGACAAAATTTAGCTCCGTGAACGTGTTTTTCTATTTACTCTATTTCTTGTGTGATCGAAAGGGCGCCAAAATTTGAATTACGCCAAGGAATGACGATTAAAATCAATAAATCACGCCAATTAAGGTATCCGACTACGTTCGAAGGAAGCAAATTTGAAAAATTGGTTTTTTTAGAAATTATTTATGGTTTTTAGATGTCTTGTCAATAATAAACAATATAAATACAAAAATCATTATTTGAAAATATAATATATTTTGAGAAGTAGGAAAAGTTGTAGTAAATTTTAATAAAACTTAACCAAAATGGTTTACACTCGATACAAAATGGTAATGCAGAAATCCTATTTTTTTCTTTGCACACGTTATAGAATATAATAATGACTGGAATGAACCAAAATCTAAAAAACATTTTGAGACGCAACGAAGTTACGGATAAAAAAATATGCATATATGCATTTTTACCATAAATTTACAAGTTAATTTTTCTAAAAACACCTATAAAAGAAAACTTATTTCACCAACAATACAGCTTTTGTTTCATTTCATATTATTTGAAGCACACGCTGAAATTTATCTGTAAATACCTTTATTAGTTTTGGAGATATCATGTTAACGATAGAGAATTTTTATGAAAATCAAAGTTTTGAGAAAATGGAAGCTGAAGACAAATTTTAGTTGAAAAAGCTGTGACCCTGGCTGATAGGTCAGGCCTTCCTTTTCCTTAGAAAAGATAAACTGGGAAGAGAAAAGTCTGAATTACAAGAAATAAACATTTTTTAAAATTCGCCAATGCGGTCGATGACCAGTGTTTTTAATGTAGTCGGATATCTTTTGTTAAAATAATTTAAATGGAGACAAAACTATTTGATTAAAATAATATATGGCAATTCATATAACGTGTATGAATTAAAATAATACTCGGGAGCTACATCATGCTTTATGTTCGCTTCCAAGACATGGATTGATTGTTCATGGCCGCTAGAGTGACTCGGTTACGGTTATACTTATATTTGGTTTAGCAAGTTGAAACGATTTTAATGCTGATGAGGAATCATGAGTGTTACAATCTCATGAGTATATTTTTTTCAATCACACGTGGATCAGAACAGAAAGTCAAGAATAAATAAAAATTAATTTCTCATCAAAAGTTATACATAAACACAATTACTTTTTGACATCATCGCAGTAATGCTTTTCTAATTACAGTCAGTTACAACATTACTACAAAACGAAGCCTATAAACAGTGATTTTTGTGACTGACTGTTTGCGCATTAACAATCCAACTTTTGCTTAACAACTTCACTGCCAGTACCCTCGCCTGATATCAGGACCTTCTATCTAATGAGATGGCCCCTTTTTTGCTATCTTTTAACTGTAGAAGAGCAGGTGACATCTAATAACATAGATGGTTTAGTACAACTGCGTATTATTTGTAACTCACAGGCACGTCAATGGCTTTAGTTTAGTTTAGTTATTTTAACGTCCCGTTATAAAGCAATACTAGCGCTATTTTGAGACTGACCTCGTCATTTTGAACCACGGTCAGATGAAGAGGCCAACACCTGACCTTGCACCCCCTCTCCACTCCACACCACACCAGTGGCAGCGATTGTGTTAAGAAAACAATGCCCAAATAAGTTTTAAAGAATTTTCAAGCTATTGGTAAAAGGCTAAAAATAGTTTCCATCATTTCTTAAAATTTTTTTAAGCTTCCAGGAAATTGTTATATAGTGTTAAAATTACCATCCGTATGGAGTCTTCCTTTAATTTCTTTGAGTTCGATACTTTCTGTTATGTAGTGCTGAAATGAACCTTTTCCTCACATATACATGTGCTGTCTTGCATCCTTCCGAATCAGTAGAATCACAGTATTTGCTATCATATATAAGTAGCAGTTACAGATTTTATACAAAATATTTAATTAAAGTTTTCATACAAATTTATACAAAAGCTTTTATACAAATTTATACAAAAGTTTTCATATAAATTTATACAAAAGTTTTCATATAAATTTATACAAAAGTTTTCATACAAATTTATACAAAAGTTTTTATACAAATTTATACAAAAGTTTTTATACAGATTTATACAACAGTTTTTATACAAATTAAAGTTTTTATACAAAAGGTTTGTTTTTCAGAGTGATTCAAGGGCAAAGAAATCTTGATTTTCCGATCAGAAGATCTGGAGCCATCAAAATTATATTGTGAATAATCTGCTGTTCATATCGTTTTGCACTTTTTTCGAGTTTCGACTTCCATTTTAACTTTCATAGTGAATTTGAGATTTGTCACATCCTCCTAACAGCCTGGTTATGTTCATTCTATTCTTTCGAATGATAGCATTAGGATTGAGATGTGTTCTGGGTCCACAGATATAAAAATTACAACTAAGAATTTTAAAAAGCAGAAAGAATATTTTATTTAGTTTCAAGAAGAGGCATTTCATTTTAATACTTCTGAACCACTTTTAATGAAGTCAGAATTTTAATGAGAATGATTATTTTTAAAAATCATTATCAAAAACCAATTATTCGGTAATGATACTTTCAAAGTTCGGAAAAGAAAATCAAGTTTTTTCTTGAAAAAAGAATAGTGCTTGTATTTGTGCGCGTTTAAATTTAAGAAGTATGTCAAACAGTTAAAAAAGTCATAAATCGCATTAAGTTTATAAAAGGAAGAACAGGTCTCCATTTAAAATATTGCATTTATTTTTTTAAAAAGTGAAAATTTGGAGCAATTAATATCTGTAGTTCAAAATTTTGAAACACCTCTTCTTAAAAAGCCATTATGTATGGAACATATTTGTACTTTTGGTATTTTTTTATATAGAAAATTTCCAATACAGTGTACAGCATACTTTATGGAATAGAAGAACATTTTGTATACAGCTTTCCAAAATGTTACTTATAAATTGAAAATTCACACTAATCTAATTTTGGAATGTAAGCATTAATGCTTCAAATGTTTAACATTGATTCGGGCTGAACATTGGGCTGCCAAAGTATTGTGACAAAAAGAGCGCCAAAATTTTAATTCTGCCAAGACTATTAAAATCAATAAATCATGCCAATTAAGGTATCCGACTACATTCGAAGGTAAAATTTTGAAAAATTGGATTTTTCAGGAGCTATTTATTATTTTTAGATGTATTGTCAATAATAAACATTATAAATACAAACACAATTATTTGAAAATATGATATATTTTGAAAAATGGGAAAATTGGTAGTAAATTTTAGCGAAATTTAAGCAAAACGGCTTAGACTCTAGATAAAATTGTATTGCAGCAATCGTATTTTTCTTTGCATATAAGTTATAGAATATGAAGATGAATGAAATGACCAAAATCTAAGACACATTTAGAGATGCAAAGAAGTTATGGATAAAAGAATGTGCATATATGCATTTTACCATAAATTTGCATTTTAATTTTTCTAAAATCACCTGTAAATGAAAAAAATACTTCACCAGCAAGAAAACTTTTGGTTCATTTCATTGCCCAGATCATTTAAAACACACGCTGAATTTTTTATGTAAGTACCTCTATTAATTTTGCAGATATCATGTTAACGGTAGAGAATTTTTATGAAAATGAAAGTTTTGAGAAAGTGGAAAATAAAGACAATTTTAAGTTGAAAAATCTGTGGCCCTGGATGATAGGTCAGGCCTTCCTTTTTCTGGTAAATATAAACTGTTTTGAGATGAGAAAATTCTGAACTGCAAGATATAATAAGGAGTTTAAAAAATCGTCCATATGGTCGATAATCAGTGTTTTTAACGTAGTCGGATACCTTAAGTCAAATACATTTAATAACAAGGAGACAAAACTCTTTAACACAATAACATTTAACATATATGCATCAAAATAATACTCGGGGACTACATCATGCTTTACGCTCGCTTCCAAGACAAGGACTGATTGTCCATGTGGCCGCTACAAGGCCAAGGAAAACAGTTACGGTTACTCATATTATTTGTCTTTTTGCTGCAGTCACATTATTGTCTTAATTTGAAAAGGTGGAAAGATTTGCCACTGTCTCATTGGGTCCAACTGATTTTCTTGACTTACGTGTAACTTTTTATTGCAACGCAATAATTGGACTCGTGTGAAAGCTACTTAAAGTATCCGACTACGTTCGAAGGAAAAAATGGCATTTTTTAAAAACTATTTAAAACTACGGTTTTTAGATGTATTGTTAATTGTAATATAACATACAATGAATACAACAAAATTATTTAAAAGTATAATATCTTTTGTCAACTGAGAAAATTTGTTGTGAATTTTGATGAAATTGAACCAAAACGGATAGCACTCTACACAAAATGGATATGCAACAATCCTATTTTCCTTTGTACACAAGTCATAGAATGTAATGCTGAATGAAATGTACCAAAAGCTAAGAAATATTTGGAGATGCAAAGAAGTTAGGGATAAAAATATATGTATTTATGCATTTTTTTCCATAAATTAACAACTTAATTGTTCTAAAAACACCTGTAAATGCAAAAGTATTTCACCAACCATAAAACTTTTGGTTCATTTCGTTGCATTATCATTTAGAACACACGCTGGAACTTTTATATAAATACTTCTGTTAGTTTTGGAGATGAGTGGGTAATTTTTATGAAAATTAAAACTGAAGTGAAAGACAAATTTTAGCCGAAAAGTGTGACCCTGGATGATAGGTCAGGCCTTCCTTTTCCTGGATAAGATAAACTGTTTTAGAAAGAGGAAAGTCTGAACACCAAGAAATAAATCACCAATAATAATAAAAAATCGCCAATGTCGTCGATAACCAGTGTTTTTAACATAGTCGGATACCTTAAGGATAGGTTAGGCACATGAAAATTAGTCAACTTTACAGTAGTAAACGACTGCTAATTCCAATGCAACAGTTTAAGGAGAATATGTTTCAAGGAATTTAGTAAAAGAAAAGGACATGCGACATAAAATCTTCAGCATAGGGATACAAATTCTTAACAGAAGAGCAACGCAATTACACGAATAACGAATCGTTTCCAGTACGGGAAATATAACGACAAGTACGGTGCAGTATCGATCACGAACCTTTCGAGTTCTTAAAGTAAGTATTGATACGAAACTCATTCAATTGGTTACATTGCCGAAAAAAAAACCCAACCAATATAGAAAATTGCGCTTTGTTCCAAAAGAAAATGCGTAGCACACATTGCAAAAGCATAGCCAGATTTTGCACATGGAATAGGCACTACTTGTAGACACAAACAACATACAAATAGGTGCTAAATGGAAAACAATAACAGTGATCATCGTAAAAGAATTCGTGAACTTGCTTCCCAATCGATATTTTTTAAGTAAATTCATTGCCTTTTATATTTGCTTTTTGTAGAAAAAAATCTGGCTCTAAGTTCCTAATAGAGATAGGCTCATAATTCTTGTATTTTCCAAAACCTTTATGTTTTTCATCAAAGTATCCGTTAAATATTTCTGTAAATGTCTTTATTTAGTAATGAAACTCACACCGCAAGAAAAACGACATTGAAGATTCTTACTGTATTTTGAGGATTTGCTATCCTAAGCTAAACACGCTTCGTTTGTTATTAACACATTAAAGGCGGGAGTTGTAGTACTACGATTTGATCCACGTTGCCTAGCATACTTTCGTCAAGATCCCTCGCCTTTAATATGTTAAAGGAAGAATGTTGTTGTTGTGTTTTGTATGCTATTAAACTTGCATAGCTCTATTGTACTTTTTTTCTTTCTATTAATTAATCGACAAAGAACCTAATACAATAGTCAGACTTTGTATGGATCTCTCATTCTTGTTTCCATTTTTATTTGCTTGTTCGTATTTTTATTTTGTTTTTTAACTAATTTAATTGTTTTGATGATAATAATTATCAATTTTTATGTTATTAATAATAACAATTACAAGGAATAAATTTTAAATAGAATATCTATTTTGGATATTATACCTTGACTTTGGACATGAAATTAGAAATTAATTATTTCAAACTCTTTTTAATATTTAATCAGAATTTAAATCTCAAAATTTTATCAGTTTAATATGTGAATTAAATCAGTTATATATATGGTTATTCTAAATTTAAATTCTAAAATATCATTTTTGGAATGTAGTTTACTAATTAAAATTTTAATCACCATAATTAAAGAAATAATTTTTAAAATAAGTTAGGACCTTTTCGGATAAAAGTGTTTCAAAGGCATAAGTTTATATTTTGAATCAAAATAAGCATTTCTATAATTATACGTGTAATGTAACTTTTAACTAAAATACTTCTTAGAGACCTCGCTAGATGTAGCTACGAATGCATAGGCTGGAAAAAAGAACGAAAAGCTGTTTAATATTTTTTAATTCTTTTTTAGAATGTCATTCAAACAATCATTTTCAATTGCAAATAATGTTTACTGTTAATTTTTTTTTTTTTTTTTTTGCTGAAACTGTCACTTTATTTCTGTTAAAGTTATTTAAAACGTTCAAAAAATCAAATCTTAGCTTTTAAAGAGAAATAATAAAAGATGTGTTAAGGAAATTTGATAGTTATGGCTACGGTCAAGGGGATTTCAAGGGCAAATTTAAAGCAAATCTAACTGCGCTTTTAGAATGTAGAAAGTATTAATATTGGGATATGAATTATGAAATTGGTTACGGAGGAAAAATAATATTTTTTTCTTATGATTAATTTTGAGGATGGAACAAAAGTTATCACAATCCTATTCTGATGCATTGAATTAACCACTTTATTCACCAGATACATATCCATGTGATTTCTATCTGGTATACAAGAATAAGCTGAGAAACTTCAGCCTCAAAAATGTTGCATAAAACTCATTTTTAAGCCTGCAGAAGCACTTCAATTTCGAATTATATATCAATGAGAAGCATGTATCCTTATAATATCATAAAATTGTGCTAAGTCAAGCACTTCACTGATATAAAAACAAAATACTTTAGAAGATATTTTATCTCAAAAAGTAAGAGTTTTCTTTAAGAACAAAATGTCTAATCTTGTTAGTATTATTTTCTCTTTCCCACTCATGAAAATTGTGTACAGTTTCGGTAAACCCATAAATGTAGCCAGAGCTCAGATTTTTATTTCCAAAATCTCGGATATGATAATTTTAAACTTCAGAACACAATAAAGGAAAACAAATTTGTTTATTTAAAGTACGTTTTCCTCTGTCAGAAAGAAAATTTGTAAAAATTAAACTATAATTTTAACAATAACAAATAATACTGAATTTTATTTATCTAAGTTGTATCATTTTCCGGTTATTGCTTTCATATGTATGTAAATATATTGATCGGTAGGTGGCAAGCCCTTGACGAATTTAGTTCAAAATTTGATACGATTCCATACTTACGATTATAAAACTGTGCACAAAATTTTGTTTGTCTAGTTCTTTGAATTTTATTGTTTAGAATTCACTTAAAATCAGAAAGAATAGTACAAAAATGCCCTGTAATTGGAGTTCATTCAAAATTTGATGTTATTGTCATATATATATATCAGTTTTAATCCCTTTATTTTGACGAATAGTAGAATAGGGTAACAGACAGACACTCATAACTAAAATTAATTTTACTTATTCGATGATTGCTTATTAACAATTTTTTAAAAACAAATATCGATTATTTATTTTTTTATATATTGGCATAATTAGGAAAGTAACACCTATCAATATTGAAACTACAAATAAGAGAAGCTTTTGAAATTGAATTAAATATATCAGATAAAGCATTTCCAATAAACACAATTTTTTATCATGAGGAATGAATTTTATATTGTGATGGAACATAGATTATTACGATCTGTGCAGGAAGCAACTGAACTCATGTTTTCAGGAACATTTCTTTGATAACCACTTTCACTCACTGAACAAACACAAAGACAAGACATTCACGCGCGCAGCTTAACAGTACAGTATCGCAACTCATTCTCTCTACACTCGCAATGCGCAATGCATTATGGGATGGCATATGGGATAGCCTATCAGACATCGCCATCTAGTATCCAAAAGAGAATATGAGAGTTATGTAATTGCTACAATATGTATTACTAGAGCCTCTAACATCGCAGTAACTTCTTGCGTGAGTTTTTGAATTTTCTCGAAGTGATTGATAATGATTTTTAAAATTTTAATATGAATTAACCCTTAACTGCGGAGGTGAAATCTTAGGACTTAATTGGGGAGGTGCGGTCCATCAGACAACATTTGATTTACATTCAAATTAAATTTTTTAATGAATGTATTAGTATGAAAAACTGCCAATATATTTTGAAGATATTTTTCTTGATGTAAAGATATGTTTTAGAATTTTTTCAGAATACATTATCATTGAAAAAAATAAAGGCATTGGAACATACGTTTTATTCTCAAATTACATGTTACAACAAATTATATTCCTGAAGAACTATATTACTTTATACTTTTAAATCCTATTTTTTTTTGCAGTAAATAAAGGTATATAGAAAACAATATAAAGCAAAATGTAACAATTATATGAAAAAAAAAAATTGACAATGGGTAACATTTGGCTTCTATTTTATCAGTTTTTGTGAGTTTCAATTGAAAATTGACTTGAAATTGAAGGATATACACTGATGGAAAAAAAATCCCAACACCAAGAAAAAATTATTGTACAGTAATGGAGTTTTAGGAATACATTTGTCTAGGTAACATATTTAATTGATTAAAGTTTCAAGATCACAGGTAGATCCATTGGCGAGAAGAGCCATTTCAAATGAGAAATGTTGGTACATTAGTAACCGGTGTAACCGCCAGAATTTTAAATGCAAGCATGCAAAAGTGCATGCATTGTGTCATACAGGTGTCGGATATCAGTTTGTGGGATGGAGTTCCATGCCTGTTGCACTTGGGCGGTCAATGCAGGGACGGTTAATGCTGGTTTGGGATGATGCTGGAGTTGTCGTCCAATGATGTCCCATACGTGCTCGATTGGAGAAAGATCTGGTGATCTAGCAGGCCAAGGCAACATGTTGACACTCTGTAGAGTATGTTGGGTTACAACAGCGCTTTGAGGGCGAGAGTTATTCTGTTGCAAAACACCCCCTTGAATGCTGTTAATGAATGGCAGCACAACAGGTTGTATCACTAGACTGACGTACAAATTTGCAGTCAGGGTGCGTGGGATAACCACGAGAGTGCTCCTGCTGTCATACGAAATTGCTCCCCAAACCATGACTCCAGGAGTAGGATCTGTGTGTCTAGGCCGCAGACAGATCAGTAGCAGGCGTTCACCTGGCCTCCTTCTAACCAACAAACGGCCATCACTGCGACCAAGGCAGAACCGGCTTTCATCAGAAAACACAACAGATCTCCACTCCGTCCTCCAATGAGCTCTAGCATGACATCACTCACGTCGCAAACAGCAGTGGTTTGAAGTCAGTGGAATGCACTGTACAGGGTGTCTGGCTCGGAGCTGTCCTTGAAGTAACCGATTTGTAACAGTTCGTTGTGTCACTGTGGTGCCAACTGCAACTCGAATTTCAGCAGCTGACGCAGTACGATTAGCCACAGCCATACGCCGAATACGACGGTCTTCCCTCTCAGTAGTACCACGTGGCCGCCCGGAACCTGGTCTTCTTGAGGCAGTACCTTCCCTTGACCACTACCGCCAATACATTCCTGCCAAGTCCAAGTTCAAACTCAGTGAGCTGTTGATAATGGCTTCTTCGTCTTCTCAGAGGCATCCTTGACTAACATTAACCCACTACGTCAAATCTCAACTGTAAATAACGATCACGAACCTTACAGCGCTTATTTAAAGCAAACCTCATTTGCATGTTCATAGTGTCGCTACTAGCGCCACCTTACGCGCGTAACTCGAAATTTGAATCGACGTCATCTTTCAGATGTATAAACACGCCTACCAAATTTCGTTTATCTAGCACAGCTCCTTCCTAGTGTTGGGATTTTTTTCCATCAGTGTATTAAGGAGAAGAATAAATAGTATTTATTCTATTTTTATTATCTATTCTGCAAAAAAAAATATTCATTTTTATGTATTAGATTTGTATATTCTTTTATTGTTGTAAAGCTTGGTGTTTTTTCAAAATGGTGATGAAAGAAACTATTTATTGTGAATCGTTTAATATTCGTTCAGAATTTTAAATTTAACTGTTAGAAAACGTGATTAAAATACTTTCTTTTAAAACTGATTAAACATACAAATATATTTGCAACAGTGGAATCTTTGACATATGTGAAAAGATAATTTTTTGAAAACTAAGATGGTCCAAATTATTTGTGCTATAATATTATCGAATGTTACTTCAAAAAACTAAAATGTCATTAAATGCTTGGTTAAAATATATACCTATAGAATTGGTGCCCCTAGAACTTTTTCGCACACTCTCTAATAAAATGTTACCAAAGAGAAAGACTTGCATTTCATTTACGTACAATAGCTACGGAATACTAACGTCTATATTGAATTAAGCATCTGTGCTGAATCTGCTGTGTCCCCTTGGCGTATTATTTGGTGGTTAATCCTTGTTTAATAGATACGATAAATAGATCCGAAAATATTTTTATACTTCAGAGGATTGTATAATGTCTATAACCATCTCGTAAATGCAAGCAATAAGTTCTATCTATGCTGTCAGTTTCATTGCAATCAGATGAGCTGTACGGCAGCGTATGATACATACAGACAAACATTCATTTTTATTTATATTGCCACGTAGATAGAATTCAAGAAGACACAGGAAGTAGAGATAAATCAATTTATTAGCTCAATTCTGAACTCAGAACACTGTGACTGAGAGATCTTCAACTTTTATACACGTAGGGAAAGTTCCAGAATACCTTTCTGGGGACAGCTCAGAGCACTTATCTGGTAAATTAAAAAAAGGTCGAAGATCTTCTGGAACACGAAATAAAGGAAAAACAAATTTTAAGACTACTGGGATTCGAACACATGATCTCCTAACAATGAGCACAACGTAATAACCGTTCAGCTATGCAGAACCGACAATGTTTTATTTCAATGCAGCAATTTATACAATAAAAGCTCCTTATTCGCGTTTTCAATATTCGCGGATTTAAAAAATGCAGCCCAATTCCTAGATTCATGACAAAAAATTTCTTTATTCACGGATCTAATAAGTCTACAAAATAGATCTTATTACAACTTTGCCTAAAGTATGTTGTTAAATGCAAACTGCAAACAAAGCCAAAATCGCGAATGGAATAGGACGAAATGGGTTTGAACAGATAGAATCAAGTGACATTCGGGAATTACTTGAATCGCAAGATGAAGATCTGATTGAAACCGATTTGGAGGAAATGTTCAATTCACAGCCCATTGAAGAAGAGGCTTCAAGAAATACTGGAAACGTGACATTTCATTTGAAAATTCTTAGTGAAGGTTTAAGAATGCCAAATGAGCTTTGCGATTTCTTTAGGAACGTTGATCCGTATATGAAACGAAGTCTTATTTTTAAGACGCAAATTGTTAATGCGACTGCTGCGTATCAGTCCGAATGGAAGGAGCTTTTAAAAACTGCCAAGCAAGAGAAACTGACAAAATTCTTCAAACCACTGCCTAAGCCAGGGATGGGCAAACTTTTTCGATCGCGGGCCAAAAATCGAAAAAATAAAGTTTGGCGGGCCAAGATGAACTTTTCTAAAATTTTAAAAACAATATGCAAGTATTACAATTTAATATATTAATGAGATGAATGAAATTGTGATTTCATTTTTAAAAGTTCCTTATATTGAGGTTCGAAGTGAGATGTACTGATTCTAAGGAACAAGGCTAAATGCTCCTCTGTCAGTCTACTTCTGAAATAACTTTTTTAAAGGTTCATAGTTGAAAACACTTGTTCACATATATAAGATGAAGCAAACATAGCACTGCTTTTCTGGGCATGAGATATTAAATTTGGGAAACTGACTTTCGATAATGATTTGTAAAACTGTAACTTTGGCTTATTTAGAAACAATTGCTTGGGATGATTGTTAGATTGCAACTCAATTAATTCAAGCTGCAAATCTGACCTCACTGCTTCACAATTTGCGTTGAATGGCATGGTAAAAATATCCAATTCTGCTTGAATGGCACTGAAATCTTGAAATCTGCGTTCGAACTCAAAATGCAGTTTTTTCAAGCTATCTTCATAATTCTTAAGGTTCTCTTCATTTACTGAGGGTATTGAATTTAACCTCGGGAAATGAGATAAGTCGTTCTTACCTAGCTGCCCAGCAAACATATTAAGTTTTAGTTTAAAAGCTTTGAGATAAGACCAAATATCGTCGATAAATTGATTTTTCCCTTGCATCTTGACAATCAAGTTGTTCATATGACAAAGAAGGTCTGTGAAAAATGTAAAGTCTGAAAGCCATTTTATATCTTCTTACATTTCGCACTCCTCAAGCACGGGTTTCATATTCAATGCAGATTTACACAGAGCATCTTGATGTATAACACAATGTTGAAAAACAACATTGTTCCCGGGATGATTTTGATTAGTGTCCAAAAAATCCAGATTTTTTTTCCTGTCATATTTGGTGCTCCATCGGTCGTAATATTACATATATTTGTTATAGGCACTTTCAAAGTTAAAAGCCCTTCATGAAATTCACGAAAAATATCATATCCCGTTGTAGGTCCCTTTAAAGAACGCATGCACGCCAGTTCCTCAATAATTTCAAAGTTCTCATCAACACCTCTTATAAATGATACTAATTGAGCAGTATCATTTATATTAGTGCTTTCATCCATAGCTATGGAACAAAATTTAAACTGGCCAATCTTTGACTCTAATTGTGATGCCAAATTTTTATCGATGGCTTCCATTCTAGAAGTCCCTGTTTTTCGAGATAAGCTTACAGTCTCAGAATTATTTTTCTTGTCTGTACATAAAACATCACAAACTTGGAGCATACATTGTTTACCGAACTCCCCATCACCGAGAGCTTTGTTATTTTTAACAATATTGTATGCTACAATGTAACTTCCATGTGTAGCTGCTTCTTGAATACTGTTTACCTTCTTGAAAATTTTTTTTCCGGCCTAATAATTTTTTTACAAAAACTTTCTGCATTTTTTTTTTCATATTCGGACATTTCTTCGTAATTGGAATTCTTATGCTTAGATGTGAATTGACGGGAAATGTTATATTCTTTGAAGACTGCTACAGCTTCTTTGCAGATAAGACACACTGGTTTATCTGTTACAACTGAAAAAAAATATTTCCGTGTCCATTCATCATTAAAACCGTGGCACTCTGAATCAACTTTACGTTTTTCAGTAGCCATTTTGGGGATGAAATATTTTACGAATAACCCAAACAAGCACTAGCTACGCTATACTTTTAATAATTTCACCACTATTCACAATGACGCTATATGTCCACAATCTTTCAACACGCAATCAATAATATTAGAATTCGCGCCAAAAGAAAAAGCCGCTAGATGGGGCAAAAATAGAGAATGTAAACAGATTACCAGCTCTATGAAAAAAGGAAGAAAAAATATAATATTTAAACAAAGTAGAAAAGGAGATGGATATATAATATATGAATATTTTAATTTGCCTCTGACCGGCAAATTAAAATTCTATCCACGGGCCGGAGTTGGCTCGCGGGCCGTAGTTTCCCCATCCCTGGCCTAAGCCTTAAGATAACTAATTAAAATGTTCAAAACCTTCAATTAAATTGATTTTTTATATACTTTTTTTTTATTTTGTCACCTAAGAACCTATCCCCTATAATCCCATATAAATTACCATTCGGCATTCATGGTTTCTGTATTCGCGGTATGTTTATGGAGCATATAGCCAGCGAATAAAGAGCTTTTACTGTATATGATTTTATTCATCGTTCACCAACATAACTGTTTGAGGTTTTGCCTCGTTATGCTTATTGCTTCATAAAACAAGCCTCTGTTTTAAAAATTACATTGTTTATCACAAAGGTCATCACATCGCGCGTTGCCACTGGACAAAATGAAAAGAAAACGATTTTGTCTCTCTCCAGCTGGCATTCGTCAAGTTAAAAGAAAAACTACTTCCATTGTGTCTTAGATCCTAATCTGTCGTAAGCACATGCTTGATCAGTGGCGCGTATTGCAACTTTAGAAAAAAAAATCGCATTATGTAACCAGCTATTTAACGAAATAGCCGATCCGTATAGTTCCATTTCGCATGCTTTTTTATCACCATGTTTTTGGGATTAATTTCTGGATTGGAACTTTGGAAAATCAGATTGGAATCGCTGTTCGATACAGAAATAGTTATCATTGATACATCGACCATGACATTTTGGAAATTAACCGACAATTTTTTTTAATAATGCCGATGATTTAGAGATTATGAATGAGGAGTTTATGGTTTTTGGTAATCACATTTTGCAGGAAAGTAGTATGATCACCTCTATATTTATGAATAATATCTAAATAATATGCTTCCGAAATATCTTCACTCATTAAAGGCGGGATATCTTGACGAAAGTATGCTAAGTAACGCGGATCAAATCGTAGTACTACGACTCCCGCCTTTAGTGTGTTAACACGCTTAGAGTTTTCGTTCAAAACTTTTCCCGGCACTTTCTTGGTGGCAACGGAAGCTTCTTGAGTTATGTGTAAATATTTTTCTTATCCATTGTTGGAGGAAAATTAACTAGTCGATACCTGAGTAGAGGTATCGGGTCATTTTGAATTTAAATCAGTGATTCTCAACCTGTGGGGCGAGCCCCCCTAGGGGGGCGGGAGCACACTAATGAGGGGTGAGCATATCCAAGAGAAAATGTTATTTAAAAAAATTGATTAAGTGACTGAAAGGAAAGAACACACACACATACAAAACAAAATACATTTCGCCGTATTTAATAATTAACTTATTAAATTAAAACAACTTACTAAATTAAAAACATATTTAATAATTATTAGTGACTTCCTTGGGCCAGTCTTGCAGAGCTAAGTTTTTCGAAGGAGGGTTTAATATTAGAAATAGGCACTTTCAGTTCTTTTTCTATATTTAGCTGAGATCTATATTTTGTATTCAAAGAAGCCACCGCAGAAAATCCAGTTGCACAATGGTAAGACGTTGAAAATGGTAGTAGAATGCGAAATGTCCTTGTTTTTAGTGCAGAAAACTCATCCTCCACTCCTGCCCAAATTCAAATGGTGATTTATTACTAAATTGTCTTTTGGTTTCACCGCTTACCGTGAAATCTATGAAGTTTTCTTCCTCTTAAATTGAGAGTCCTTCGGGAGTATTTTGAATTGGATCCCTCATCCACTTGTAACTTGATATCAGTTTGTCGTCAGCAAGAAAGTTCTTTTTAAAATTGTTTGCTAGCATTGCTAAATGATTTTCAATGGTTACAAAAATAACTTTTACATGTTGTTCTTCAGCCTTGTAAGTTTCATTACAGTCATTCAAATTTGTAAACATTGTTAAGTTTTCTTGCTTTAAATTTCTGCTTCACAATTTCAATTTCCTACAAAAAGCATTAACCTTATCACTCGTATCCAACATATGTGTATTTGCTCCTTTCAGTTGAAGGTTCAAGTTATTTAATTTCTCGAATATGTCGACCAAGTAGCTCAATTTCATCACAAATAAACAATCGCGAAAATTCTCAGCTTCCGATCTGTTTTCCTCTTCTAGGAAAACGGCGATTTCTTCTCTTAATTCATAAACACGTTGCAAACATTTCCCTCGTGATAACCATCTTGCCTGGTAATAAAATAGTAACGCTGAATGTACTGCACCCATGTCTTTACAAAGTACAGAAAAGATTCTTGATTTCAGAGGTCTCATTTTTCTATAATTTTCTACGGTTCCAACCGTAGTTAACACAATATTCAAACCAGGACTCATTTCTTTTGAAGCCAAAGCTTCTCTGTGGATCATGCAATGTGTCCAGACGCACTGTGGCGATTTTTGTTTCACAAGTGCTTGAATACTTTGGAATCTTCTGGACATGGAATGAGCACCATCGTTGCATATTCCGACGCAATTTTCCCGTTCTTTGTTTACCTCGTTCATAAAATCATTTAAGATAGCAAATAATGCTAGTGCTGTTGCTTTGAGTTCTATTGGTTTGCAGAAAAGTAATTCTTCTACTTCTGACAAATCATCACAAAATCTAACATAGGCAATGAAATGAGCATCTTTATTCGTATCTGTTGCCTAATCGATATGTATGGAAAACAATTTGTCACGTAACTTCGAATTCACGTAACTCTGACACTCTACATCTTCAGCTATATCAGCAATTCGACGGGCAACAGTATCATTTGAAAGAGTTATGGACTGCAATTGTTTTGCAAAATTATCGCCAAACATAATTTCTACAACCTCAATTGCGGCTGGCAAAATAAGCTCTTCACCAATGGTGTGAGGCTTTTTACATCTGGTTATTTTATATGAAACTTTGTAAGAGGCAGTTAAAGCTTTTTCATTCACAAAGTCTTTTTAAACAAGGATTTTTGCTTTTCATATGATTTTAATTTTAATTCGAAGAATTCTCGGGGTTTGTTTACGTTCTCACTATGAAGCGTTTCCAAATATCGTTTGAGTTTATTAGGTTTCATGCTGTCTGCCGCGAACATTTCTGAGCAAATGATACACAGAGGTCTTTCTTCGTCATTTACTTCAGTACTAGTTAACCCAAAATTTAAGTATTCTTGAGAATATTTTCTTGATTTTATTTTCGGAACTTCTCTCGTCTTTGTACTTGTTGATGCTTGTCTATCGTCTAATGCTCGCTTAAGGTCGCTTAAAAATTTTTCCATGATTCTGCATAAGTCTGCTGCCGTGAATATTAAATACGGTGAATTGCAATTACACGAAAATATATATAACATACACATTCAGAATAGATTCAATAGCGATAGAAGGATCGACTCGAATGAGATTGTCTGGAATTGAAATTGGCGTCATAGAGCTTTCTCCTTTTCCTTTTGAGAAAACATTTGTTCACATCTGCGCACACTCTTAAATTAACTTTTAAGCTGACCAGACAAATTCCAGACAAATCGAAACTTCTCGCGAAACCGTGAGAATTCCCGACATGGCGGGACGCAAGAGCAATAAAAAGGCATAGGATTCTTGTTTTTTCAATGCTGAGGACCGGTGTTGCAAAATGTCAATAAATTTCCTTATTCGGGGTAATTTGTAAAGTTTAAAATTAAGGTTGTAGTGTAGGTTTAGCGTAAAAATACACAAAATACATTATTATTGTATACAGTGGGGAGAGGAGGGTGCGATGAAAATTATGATTGAAAATTAGGCCGTGAATACAAAAGGGTTGGGAAACACTGGTTTAAATTGAAGGAATCACTACATTCATTTAATCCATATATGAAAAATGGCTTGAATGTGAATCAGTTCTATAAGTATACAAGGATAGCAGAGAAAACAGACATTTAGATTTTATTTACACTGTTATATTTAGATATTATTTACAATATTATTTACACTTAATTACAAACATGAAAGAATATGACATAACTATTTAGAAAAGAACATATGAGGGACAGTCAAATGAAAAAGAGATGCACGGAAATAAAGTAAATAAACTATTTTTTTTTTTATTTATTTTAAAAGTAACAGCCAAAAAAAATTATAAATTTATCCTACTATAAGACAAGATGGTCAATACACTCTTGGAAAAAAGTTTACGGTTGACCACGGAATCAGGATTGTACCAAGGAGGCACCTCTTAATTAGAATATTGCATTTGGACTATGATTTTAATACATTTTAGTCGGACTTATATAAAGCTTCAATAAACAAGATGGGTAGTTTTATGAGTGTAATATCACGCATATATTTCTTCGGAGCTTCAAAAATATGGAAATGGCAAGGAGAGACATTAGTCCCATTAGACATTCAATTCTATACCCAATATTTTAACTTTTTCTATACTACGTAACCCATATAACCTTTTCTATACTACGTATGCACGGGAGTAAAAAAAAACAAGAAAGAAAATAAAACATTTTTAGAATAATTCCCATTTATCGACCTATTTATCTGTGAACACAATTTCTTAAAATGACCGAAGTTCAATTACATTGAAATTGTCGGTATTTACCAAATGATTCGTTTATAGAAATTCTGCCTGGATGCCTATGTTATTGTGAGCAATGCTCTATGGAAACATAATCAGAAAGATTATAAACGATTTACATGTGATTTTAGTAATTAATAAATCGCTATCTACTTTATTATATGTGTAGATAATAAAGTAAAAAATAGTTCACTGTTCCTTTTTAAAGTAAAATATAAACCTAAAAGCGTTTATAATCGAACAGGCTTTAAAACTAACCACAGAATGGAATTCCGGCCTCAGATTCATAACAGGCACTCCCCTCTGGCAAACCTCAGGGGTCAGAAACTGCCCCCGAGCCTTCCAAATAACCAATGCACCCCGCCACCGGAAATCACTGCGACTGGAATTGGAAGTGATAGTTTGATGGGGATTCGCAGAATGTAGATAGCTTTTCCCAAGAGCAAACTGTGATTCCATGATTATAACTTGAATCAATAATGCAAAATCCACTATTTCATATAAATCAAAATAGTACTTTCACAAAATATGTCTAATATTTAGAATGGTTTGAGCATTTAAGTAAATAGGATTTAGTAAAGGACTTTTGAAGTTAGATGTTTTAAATAATATATTTTTTGTTTTTTATAGAGCATTTAGTTATCCAAGAAATAACTAAAAATCTATTTTCGTTTTGATAGACTTTATTTCTGAGATTTTTTAAATGAATCAATTGGATCATCAGAAGTATTTGTCTTGTATGTAGAGAGAATAAAATTGGATATAGATTTTTAAAAACCAATTACATTGATTATCTATCGTATATAGAATGCGGTTAAATTCTAAAATCCATAGTAAATGATCTTCGAAGTTAAATATTTTAAATAATCCCTCTTTCGTTTTTTATAGAGCATTTACTTACCAAGGAAATAACTAAATGTCTATTTTCGCTTTCCTGGACTTTATTTCAGAGATTATTTTAATGAATCAGTTAGATCATCAGCAGTATTTGTTTTGTATGTAGAGGGAAAAAAATTGGATATTGAATTTTAAACCCAAAATACATTGATTACCTATGGTATATAGAATGCGGTTAAATTATAACATTTATAGCAAATGACTTTCGAAGTTAGATATTTTAAATAATCCCTCTTTCGTTTTTATTATAGAGCATTTACTTACCCGGAAAATAACTAAATGTCTGTTTTCGTTTTTGCTAGACTTTATTTCAGAAATATTTTTAACGAATTAGTTAAATCGTATGTGGTCCCGTCAGTATTTGCCTTGACATTGATTGTAAACATTGATTATTTATCGTATATAGAATTCGGTTTAATTCCAACATTCAACCAATAAAAAAGGAAAAAAACCATTTCCAAAGTCTACAAAACGAATAAATTTAAAAGAATTTAAGAAAAAAAAAAGGATTTTTATAATTTCTGGTTTACACTCTGCCAATTATAAGATGGCAAGCAGGAAGCGCATGTGTAGAAAGGGACTGATTTATGTTTAACACAATTTCATAAGATAGTTTCAAACATTTCATGTTTAGCTATGAAGTGCCATTTTGGCGACTCAGAATTTTTCTTTTTCACTGCGTATCGTATTAAAAGGATCGCTATTTACATAAAGAAGCATGCTAAAATTTAAAAAAAGTTTAACATACCGAAATTAGGAAACTATAGAAAATAAATGACAAAAAATGGAAAAAATTCTCAATAGAAATAAAATAAAAAGGTAGAAAAACATGGTAAAATAAAAAATAAAAAGGCTGAGATCAGGAAAACCATTGAAAATAAATGGTACGTAAAATGAAAAAAAAATTTTCATTAGAAATAACAAAGAGCAAAAAATGTCTGAATTAAGAATTAATCTATAAGAAATATTAAATTGTTTCCTGCAAAAAAAAAAACCTTCAAATTCAACAAACGCATGCCATGGATTAAAGAGAAATTTTCAGCTTCTTTGCGCATGCGCTGCCTACTTGCCGTCTCTTAACTAGCCGAGTGTAAACCCGGCAAAAGAAATATTTACTCAAATACCAAACGCAAATTAAAAAAGCAATGAAAGAGACGTTAATTCTTAAAGGTTTACAAATGATATTTTTAAGAAGATAAAATTATCTTTTGCAATAAATTTCATTAGTCAAATATTAAAATAAGAATATTTTATTTGAAACAAGAAAATATTGCAATTCTTTTCCTTTTCTTTCTTTCTTGTATTTATAAACATATCCTTTTCATAAATGAATTTATTAATAACAGAATAACATTAAAGGAATTCGTAAAATTATAATAAAATAAATTTTTACATATTCTCCATTATTATAATTAATCTCATCTCATTTCCATATGTTTACATATAAATGAACCATGAGCGTCAATATCGAAACTTAATTCTACTCTAGCGTATTTCATTTTATTCATTTAAGGAACGACTAAATCTTAAAAGTTCTTTTTCGTACATCTTAAGATTCTCCTATATAAATTCGAAACATTTCGAGCAAATATTCATTCGAGCTATTATGTTTGGTAAAAATCCGACTCTATTATAAATACATTCGCATTGTTTCTAAAAGTGCGAATCACAATTCACATGCATTCTTGTATTATTAAGAAATTATGATATACTGCATGATAATTTTTAAAAACAACACAATTATTACTACATAATAATCATTTCTGCAAATGTGTTATTATTTAACTAATTCATTGAAAATATAAAATGTATCTCATAATAAAAATATCTGATAATTCTCATACGCATTACAAAATTAAGTAAAAAAATATAATTAGAAATTCTTCAATAATTCTTTATAATTCAATATTCTATAAATTTTCTTCTATAATTCTATATTCTATAATTTTTCTTCTATAATTCTTCTTCTATAATTTCTATCTATTCTATGACTACTATTTTTCAGAGTAAATGCTTCTGATATGGTTCATTAAATTTTATTTCACAACATTATTATTTCTCAAAATCCAACAAATGTCCCTATGCATGTTCCAAGAAATGTTCAATTTCACGTTAAGCTCTTGAGAAGTAACAAATTGAATGGAATTTGTAACATGCTGCTTGAAATACTTCAAATTACTATTGTGCATCTAATACACACAATCTTCCTATAATCACACAAATAAAAAAAGCCTATAAAAATTAATTCAGAAAATCGCATGATATGACTAATAAGAGAAATTTTCTCATTACATCATCATAAAACCATACTTGGTGCCATCTATCGGATTTTAGGAAATAATAATGCTATTAAAAAAGGTATTTTGAGACATCCTAGTAATATACAGCATCAAAGAAGCACCATTATTTTTAATTATTTATATTACACATTTTTCAAGTAAGAATATCCAAGAATTTTTTATCCAAGCATTTTTAAGCAAGTTGTGTGTTAAGTATATTTGGTATTTTGAGCACTTTCTTGCAAATCCTCGGAGATTCAAAAATTATTCAAAGTATTCATTAAAATTAATTCAAGAAGTCTAATTTTTTATAGCTTTAAAATATTCTTCCTAGTTTTTACCCAAAAAAAAGACGTCAATTTTTTTAAAAACCTTATAATAAATTATGCTTTTTAACATTTTTGTCTACGTATTTTTTTGACACAGAAATATACAATCGCTTTATTTGAGACTTTACAAATATTCTAGATTATTCTTTCGTATCAACGACAAACTGGCTCTTGAATCTGTTACAGCTTTCTTTTCTTTTTTTATTTTATTATATATATATATATATATATATATATATATATAT
>JAPMOQ010052972.1:590000-615558 GCA_026543055.1 Argiope trifasciata | reverse complement strand
ATATTGGAAGAAAAAGCGAAATATTTTTTCGAAGAATTAAAAACGAAGATACTTTTAAAAAATGACATAAACATTTTTGCTTTAAAGATAAATAATCATGTTTTCTCTTCTATTGAAAAAATTCTCATATCTTTTTTTTCATTTAATGTGGTGAATATATTATATATATTTAATATCCTGAAAAATTTCATTAAAATTACTTCAATAATTATTTCAAATCGAATTTTTTTTCACGTATAACGAATTATTTTGATTGATTTTGGATTTAATATTAAATTATTGTCAGAACATTAATTTTTGGCAGCTGTTTATAAAGAGTGAAGGATGCAAAAAATTTTTTACACATTTATTGCCTTTCAATACTTTCTTATGCAACTCGTGCATTAAAAAAATAGTTTTCTAATATTCCAACGTATAATATCGTATTCGTGCTGACAGCGAAATATTTTGAAATTAATTTAGCATTTAATTAATTATCAATTATTTTCATGCTTCATTACTACTTATCAATTACTTAATTATCCAAACTCTATTATCATCAATCTTTAAAAATACATAAAATCTAAAAAAATACATATATTTCTGAAAAAAAAAAATGTTACTTTACTAATAATCGGACGTATAACATAATATTCACACTAATAGCGAAATATTTTTAATTTAATTTTGTATTTAATTAATTATTAAATATTTTGATACTTCATTACTACTTATTAATTAAATCATTATCAATTACTTAATTATTCAAAAGCTATTGTCAATCAATCTTTTAAAAAATACATAAAATCATAAATTTAAAAAAAGATATGCCACTCGTGCTATTCTTTTTTATATACCTGGAAAAAAATGTTACTTTATTAATAATCGAACGTGTAGCATCGTATTCGTGCTAACAGCGAAATATTTTTAATTTAATTTAGTATTTAATTAATTATCAATGACTTTGATACTTCATTACTATTTATTAATTAAATTATTATCAATTACTTAATTATCCAAATTTTATTATCAATCAACATAACATTATATTAACATTATCCTTTCATTTTCATAACATAACATTATTCTTTCATAACATTATATTACATATTAATTCGGTACAAATAACGACATCTAAACCTAAATTTCAGAAAAAAATGTTTACGAAATTCTATTTTATTTATAATAATCAACAAATTAATAACTAAAAAATTGACAATATATTTTTCCCGTTTTCTTTAAAACACTGTTAAATTATTAGTAAAGTTACTAGCACTTTGATGAGGGATACACGATCTTACCAACAGATAATAGATGCATTTATTTCTCACCCATTATAACCAGATGAACCCTTTGGTGCCAGATAATGGATTCACTTCATCTTAATTACATCGTTTTGCTGTTTCCTATTAGGTTTCTTTTTGCTTGTTGTTTTTGGCTCTCTGACAAAGAACCACAAGACTGAATACATAGTATCGTTTGAGCCAACTCGCTTCGAAAGACACTTGAGTTAGTTAGATAATGCAAATTGTGCGCTAAACCAAGAACATAAGAATAAAAAATAATTTGGCGTCGTTTACTGTCGGCCAGTCAGGACATGGACCCCAGGAAGTTTCTGATAGTGCCATCGTTATTTTTGTTTAGGAATGTCGACTATTTGGAGAAGGGTAATTTTTGATTGTTAAAAACAATTTTTTACTATTTGTCTTCATTGAATTATATGTTATTGTACACGTTCTATTAATTGCTTACCAAATGTGAACTTTGAATTGTAAAAGTAAAAGAAAAAAAATCGAATATTCATAGAACTATAAATTGTAAATTTACTATTCACACCTGTTAAATTTTCTTATTCTTAACTTATATTTTCTTATTTTATTTTATTCTTATAAAATTTTCTTATAAATGTCTTATAAATTCTTCTTTTATGTTTTTCTTTATTTCTTATAAATTTCTTATAATTTCTTATAAATTCTTTAATTATAAATTTCTTTCTTATTTTATTTTATCCTTAATAAATGTTAAATTTTATTATTTTCTTTTATTATGTGTTGAATACTTGCTTCTAAGCCCCGTGAGATACTTTGTGGCGTATGGGGATTTTATAAATGCTTCAATAAAAAAACGGTAACCAGGCGAAATTCGAATTTCTATTTATAATGGGAGGGGGTTGCATATATAACTTAATAAACCTTTATGACATAACATAAACATGACATAAGATGCACATAAACATGATTTTTATATTTATAAAAATACTGGTTTACTTATTTTTTTGCACAAAAATTATATTGATTTTTTTCTTTGTATTAAAACAATACTTTTTCTCCTTCTCATATGCGATGTATGGAAGCATGGACAAGGAGAAAATATTCAAATTACAGTCAAAAAATTCTATTTACTAATTTTGATTTAATTATATCTTCTTAGGTAACCCTGGGTTCTAAAACGCAATTTTGAAAGTATCACTTCCTATTTATTTATGAACATGATTGCTTAACTTTCTGCAGGGATCAAAATTGGTTTGGGGTCGTCATACCAAATTTGAAGATTTCATTGAAATTTTGAATGTGATCTATTTATACGAGGCGCACTTGTCTGTCAGCTCGATTTCAAATGAATAAGATAACTTCAAAATAGAATGAGCAAGATAAATAAAATTTAGAATAAAATTTTAACATTTAGGATGTGATCCCGATTACATTTTTGAATAAAATCTGTCAAATATTGACTGCCGGTTTATTTGTACATTCGTATACATATAAAAATGGAAATTCGAAAACACCGATTAGATAAATTATATTTGGTAAAACATGCTACTAAAATTATCTCTATGTGTCAGTTTTTGATTTCAATCGGTGAAAAAAAAGAATCCATAAGACAGACAATTACAGTAGCAATGAAATGTTTTCCCCCTAAATTCCGAGGTTGAAAACATTAAAAAATGGATATTGATTTAAGGACTTTTACGAATATTGATTTTAGACGGTCTTATTATTTTATAACGAATATATAAGGAAAATAGCGAATATAAGGACGACAATATTCTTTTTTTTGGGGGAGTATACAAAAATTTTCACTCAGACCCTCATCGATTTTATTTCTGGCCATAGAATTTTATAAAAATTTTGTTGGCGATAAGTCTTGCCCAATCTATACTTATTTCATCTTTTTTTATTTTATTCTTTGTATTAGTAAGGATATGTTTAGTTTAGTGTTATTAACATACCACTTTGAAGCAACACTAGAGCTATTTTGGAACGGATCACGTAAATTTGAGTCGCGATCAGATGCCGACGATAACACCTGACCTGCAACTCCCCTCTCTAAACATCCACACCACACCAACGGGAGAACGTTTGCCCCCAACGGATTTAACGTGCACCAGACCCACTTACACAACGGTTCTTCGGTGGAGTCGGACCTCGAATCTGCAACCCTCCGCTTCCGAAACCGATATCTTACCACCAGGCCACCGTGGCCCCCAATAGTGATTAGAGGAAATATATTATGTTTCGCCTTGAACGCCTTTTATCCAAGCTAAGCCATTCAAACGGATGAAAGAAAATTAGTAATGGGATAGTTTATTAAAAATATCTGTAACAAAGGGTTTGAATTCTGTCCTTTCAAATTTCCACTGATCGAGAGGAAATCCAATGCTTCAATTTTTGAAAGATCACAATTTTTTTTCTATTACTATATTTGGAAAGTTAAAAAGCAAACTCTAATTTGGAATGAATTTTTTTTATGTCAAGTGAATGGTAAATTAAGGAACGAAACAGAAAATTGTGCATTAGTACAATTGTATAGAAAGTAGAACAATTGTACACAAGAAACAATTGCACAGAGTACGGAAAATTGTACTCCATTATCCTTCCTCTAAAAATAATAGAAAACAAAAGTCCGGATAAATCCTAATATATATGCATTTGAAGAAGAATGTACAAATTTTTTTTAAAAATGCAGTCGAAATATTATGGAATAAGACAATTAATCCATGTGTTTCGTGTTTTCAATAGGCTTGCTCTAATGATACTGTATAGATTTCGCAGGTTTAATTTCTCCCTGAAGCTGTTATCTTCTAAGTGTAGATAATAATTAAGAAGTGCATCTATGTGCCAATGGAAACGTTTTAATATGAATTTCTCCTATTTAAAAAAAAAGTATTGTTTCATTTTGCTTAACCCCATCGTTGCACTGCACGATTTTGTCATTGTCATTCAATATTTTATATCTTTTCTAACTTTCTCCATTAGTTTAGCCACTTGCTTTCCCTTCAATATATATTTATATTTTGTAAAATAATAGTTGTATACTATTAATTTCAACATCAAAAAATTCTCAACATAGGCGTTTGAGGTTTTCAGGAGGGCGATAAAATACCCAAAGAAAATTAGGGGGTGTTGATATGGCACGGAGGAGCGTGGGAAGATGAACCAAATATAATCTAAAAAAAACTTCGAAATTCAATGTCTTCAAATTTTAATCAAAATATTTTTTAATATAATTAAATGTGCATTTTTATTGTTTTCTGAAACTGGCAGTTTGTTTATTTAGAAAGCAACAGTTTATTCTGAATTAATTCGTATCATCAAAATCCTTGCCTGTCCTTATGACAGGTAAGCTAAAATTTTATTCCTCTTTTTTAAATAAAGAAGAAATTTAGTAGCGTTTCAATTCCGACAATATTCTATCTATTAGTATCTTTTTAAGTTTAATTCTTGTTTTCACCATGCATTGTGTACGTTTTTATTTCTGTGGAGTGAGAGGGGGTCGGTATTATAATATTCGCTAGAAAAGGGGACACCAGTTCAAATAAGGTTGGGAACCTATGATTTAGCCATTGCTTCTCTGTCGATATATATTTATGCGTTATAAAATAATAGGTTTATAATCTTAGTTTTATGAACTGTCTTCAACGTCAAGAAATTCATACTCACTGTCAGATGATATTGTTTCTTACGATTGTTTTAACAGTTTATTATCTTCTCGATATAGACAAAAGTAATGCTATAAATAGCATACAATACTCACAAATTTTTCAAAAACGCCAATAAGTCAAATTTTAAGTTTTAGGCAATGATTTTCCTGGCAATTAATAGTTGGCTGTACTTCATTATTCTTTATTGAAATTGTTCAATAAGAGGAAAGTATGTGTATCATATTCATATCTTAATTTAATGTAAATTACGTAGAACATTTTTTCTATAGAAACCTCCAAATTATTGAAATGAGATTGTTAACTGCCTCTAAGTTTTATATTTTTTCATTGTTACTTTCTTCAATATTAAAAAATTCTTCTTCACCTTCTAATAGTATTTCTCATCATTTTTTTTTAAAAGATTAGTTATTTAATTGAGATCCAAACCTAAGCAATATTGGAAATAGCATCCAAAACTTTGAAATTCTTCAATAATGAAATATTCAAACAAATAAATTGCCTTTAATTGCTACATTTTTTGAAAAATAAATGATTGATTAATGAAAAAAATCCAGACATTTTCCTTGCATTAATTAATTATAAACATTTATAAAAAAAAATAATAATTCCTACTCAAAAACTAAGTACTCGATATATTATCTACAGGAAAAAAATAAAGTTATTAAAACTTTTGAAACATAATCAATATACAGTTTTTAAAACTTAATCAATTCTAATTGGAAAACTGCTGGAAATTGGATTTGAAGCTGAAACGTTTCGAAACATTCGTAGGAAAAATGTCACATGTTTTTCAACTCCCAAAAGAATAAAATGCAAAATATCGTTCGTATATTTTAAGCTTAAATATTTCATTTCACATCGTTTGAGATGACAAAAAATATTTTCCTCTTTCGAAATATTTGAATTGCTTCTATAAAACTACAATGAGTAAATAAACCTATTTATTTTCATTGTTCTAAAAATAAACAATTTTGTGTGCATATGATGTAAACAAGGTCCTTGTTTATGTCTCCTAAAGCTGTGTTCGCTCCTATTCTTCTAAATTCTATTTTTATGAGAAATAAACTTTCTCTTTTAAACGCTTTAGAATAAAAGATTTCAAAAGCAAGTCATACAAAGGAACTGTCAATAAATATATGAATACGTTTAACTTGAAAAAAAAACTTCGTTTTCATTATCCAGTGTTAATATTTCAGCGTTAAGCTTTCAAAACAGTTTGAAACAAGAAATGTGTAAATTAAATTATGAAAATTATTGTGTTTAAATATGCTCCAGGGATTTCAGTAAAGATCTTGTTAATATTCTTTGCAAAGCGTAAACTCTTATTGTGCTACAAAACGCTTTAGAGACTAGAAGAAAAAATTATTCGTTACAAAGAAGTGTATTTTTTTAAATTTTAAAATTCATAAAAACTAATTTTTATATTTGCTAATGTTGCTTATTTTGCATAAAAGCAATTAGAAATGATTGTAGATGAAATAAAACGAAGCACTGCATATTAACAATATAGCAATTAAGAATTCGTTAAGCGATTAATTGACAATAAGCCAATGGTGGCTCAACCATTAAAACTGTACAGTTGCATGGAATTGCTATTAAAAATATTAATAAAGTTTTTATGGGTAGATTGATTTTAACTGTTTTATTAAGTAAAATGATTTTACATGTCTAATTTGAATATCATGAAATTCCTAATGTTTCAGAAGTCTCTCACTCCTTCTTAGACAGACCTTGTAATTTTGAATCGCTGTCAGATGACGAGGACATCACCTGATTCAGCCACCTCTCTCCACACCACACCACAGAAGCGGGAGTACGTTTGATCTGACGGATTTAACGCGCAACAGACCCCTTTACACAAAGGTTCTTCTGTGGAATCGGCTCTTGAACCTGAAACCCTCCGGTTCCGATGTCGAAACTCTACCAACAGGACATCGCCGCTCGTGCTTGTTCTGTTCGAAAAATGTGCACAATTCACTGACGAGAAACATGATATAAATCTTATTTTTAAGTCGTACGGAGAATAGAGAATTCTTTTATGCATTTTATTGGATAAGAATTCTTTGTAATCATTTATAAAATTGAAATCTCCGAAGCAGATAGTATTAAAAAAATTCCCTCCCTGAAAAATACGAAAGAAGTCAAATTCATTATAACAGTGTAAAATAAATACATGCACCAATACCAAAATGTTTTTGGTGTATAGTTAAATGTGGGATTAGAGGAAAAATAATTATTTTATGCATACTTTCTAATAATGAATATTTCTTTTCATATCCCTTGCACAGAATTCCTTACAAATCCTTTAAGTCTTAAAAAAAAACTTCTTTCACAAAAACAATATAGATTCATTTATTATAGCTCGAGAGATAACACAGTGATATTTTAGTTTTCACAACAGGTTATCAGAAATTTGTTATACGAGTACAACACTAGACACAGCATCTATTGCTTAGTCCTCAATGCTTAATTATTAAGAAGTGGTATCCATAACAATGCGTGAATTCTCTTAGAACAGTCATTTATTTCAATACCATTTCCTTAAAAGTTAGAATTTAATTCACTCATACATTCACTTGTTCAAAATGAGCAGACCTGTGCAATGTATTATTATATTCAAAGCTTATTTCATATTAATATTTTGTCATCTGAACATGAATTTATGTTGTCCTTAAATTCTCATCGCAAAGAATTAAATAACACTCTGCAATTTAGGAAAGTTGCCGTTCAATACTTGATTATTAAGAAATGGTGTAACAAACGCCCTTAGCAATTTTTGAATTCTTCCAGAGCAGTCACTTCTCAATCTATTTCATTAAACGTAGGAATTTTATTCACTCTTATACATTCGCCTGTTCAGTAATAAAGAAACTGAATTTTGAATAACTATTTTCAAAACATTTTGCGTGACTCTCTATACAATTGTTTTGCATTACTATCTGCAAAAATGTTTTGTATTACTATCTATAAAAATGCTTTGTATTACTATATATAGTTTCATTTGTATTGCCATTTATAATTTTTCTTTGTTTTAATATCTATAATTTTTCTTTGTATTACTAACTATAATTTTTTGTATTAATTTCTACAATTTGTTTGGTATTACTATACAATTTTTTGACTTACTATTTACAATTTTTTTGTATTACTATCTATACATTTTTGGCAATACTATCTACACATTTTTTTGTATTACTATCTACAATTTTTTTTTGTATAACTGTCTACAATTTTTTTTGTATTTTATCTATAAACTTTTTTGTATTACTATCTATAAACTATTTTTTGTATTACTATCTACAATTTTTTGAATTACTATTTACAAGTTTTGTGAATTTCTATACAATTTTTTGAATTATTATTTACAATTTTTTTGTATCTTCTCATCCATCTTCGAAATATTTCGTATGACTATCTTCAAAAGTTACTTTGTACTAACTTTTATCATTAGTTTAAGTCTTTGCATTTTCCTTATTTTCTTTTCTCAAATTATCTAATAATATACTATAGGTTAAAACAGTTCCTAGCGTAACTAATATGAAACTACGTTTTACCGTTGTAATTTTCCACACACTCAACGACAACTCTTTATCGACAATGGACACAAAACTTTTCTGCCAGAAACTTGCATTTGACTCTACCGCCATCAATTCATGAGCGATGTTTCCAATTTTAGCATTTTGTTCGTGAATCATTGATGCTTCGCTCGACAGACAGATAAAAGCGAAATTAATTCCAAGAAACAAAATCCAGTGAGATGCCCGGACCAATAAGTCGTATTCATTTGGGTGAAGTAAACTAGTCACACAAAAATGCATGGTCACTGAATGAAAAAGGCATAAAATCAACATTGACATTGATAGTACATCATCTGCAGTTCCGACCAACTTTCTGATATGAGTGTAAGATTTCGTAATATTTTCGTAATCTACTACTAAACCATCTTCTAACTTTTCCCTTATGTTTTTTAACATCTTCAACAGACAGTGGCAGATAAGCATATAATAAATAGAAAATATTCCATAAGGTAAAAATGAAAATAGGTTTTCTGTAATTACCAGAACCAATGAAACAGTTTTTTCAGAAGATGGATAATCGTGTTGAAATTCCGTTGAGGAAATTGCAGTTATAGAATTGATAACAACCAAAATGATATTTGTGGAAAGAATAATTGCCATTCGTAGGTATAGCCATTTATGTCTATTCTTATTTCCATTCAACTGAACATTGAAACATTTGGAATCGTTCAAGACTTGAAGCATTAGAAGCTTCAAATCGTTTAAACGGTGGCATAGAATCCATCTATTAAACGAACAGATTAAAAAGGAGATAGAATAATAAATTAATGCGTTTGCTGTGTCAGATCGCAGTGAAATAAGCATTGCTGCTTGAAACAAGAAAAAAATTATGTTAATGAAATGCCCAAAATATGTTTTCAGACTGCAACCACGCTCACATATTCGGCTGGTATTGAATATTGCAGAGATATTAAATAATGAAAAAATGAATTTGTGAGTTTTGAATCGGTGATTTTTTGGTTTTTGGATAGTAATCATTGTATCAAATATTTTAAATAAAAAAAAAAACACCAGTTGCATTTGAAAAATCTTTGAACAGTCTTTTGGCGGTTGCTTATTTGGAGAATTTCCTTCTAGAACTTTCAATTCATTCGGATCATCTCATTAATAAAAACCGAGTCATTATTTTTTCATTAAAAAATGATTGTATGATTTTTTAACAGAAAAAAATCATTTGCTTACACATTTTTGAGGATATATTTTAAGAACATTTGCATACTCCTGAGAATTTATTAGAATTTTTTATCTATCTCATTTAATAAAATAAAACTAAGGCAAACACTGCAAGTAGATGATGATGTTGTCTTGACCGTTTTACAACGTAAAGGGGGTAAAGTAGCTTCTGAGGGTAAAAGTCCCTTTTCACCCAAGGGCAGAAGTTTGACCTCTAGCTCCTATGAAAATGATACTCACACATTCGCTTGCACAGCCCCTTTTTACTGGGAGGGGAGGCTCTACCACACACTTCACAGATAGAACACAGTCTGAAGACGATCTATGACCCAACTAGGACTCGACGTCCAGATCACGGGAATGAAGATCGACCCCTTGACCAGAAAGCTGGAACACTGCAAGTTAAACGTAGGTTATGAAAAAAAAAATTCTTAAAATTCCAGATAAATCCACTTATTCACCGAACCACATTATTCACAAATACATTTTAGTTTTATTGATTTATTGAAAAAATAATATTATAAATCGATTAAATCTATTTTGTACATTATAAATATAATAGAAGAGAAATATCTTATCTTTATTTCTGCCATTCAGCTAATAATAATTTGAATTGATTATTATTCCGATAAAAAGAATTCAATTTATTTGAAACGATTTAAAGTTGAAATTCATCAGTTTTCTTGACAACGAATACAAGGCAACAAGATTAATGTTCTTACAAGCACCAAGGAATATTTTTAAAAAAAAATCCTACTACTCACTTTCACATGTAAAAACCACTCAATTTTTCCCTAATGTAATGATCTTAATTTATTTTACTATGATCATAATTTATTTTATTACTTTTGTGACTTATATTCCAAATCACGAAAGACCATTCTATTGAAATAACAAGAATAATGATTACTGGGACAAAAAATATCTTCTTTCTTAAAGCATTCATTCGGCTTTGATTGAAATTAGATATTTAATAGTGTTTTAGAGTTCGAATATTTCCTCAGATTGGGAACAAAGAGGAAAGCAATTTAATGCCAGTGCAATTGAAAAAGAATGATAATACCACCAAAATTAAAAAATTATCTGACTAAAAGCAATGGCGTTTTTGCAGTTGCTTTATCGCTTTTAGAATTTGTATTTTAAGAAAGGGAAGCTACTGATATTTTGATTAGAAATCCTGACAACTGTTTTGTATTCCGGTCAGTACTTATAGTTATCTTCTTCTTGCATACAGCCGACCACCCCGCCACCACTGAAAAGTACCGACAGGATTTGTTGGGGTCGACTGCTGAATAAGTACTGTCCATCCTCACACTGACCGAACATTTAAACTAGCATTCCTTTTGGGGTAGTAAATAGCTGTCTTTCTCCCCATCTGCACTCTCTCAAATACTTGGAATAAAACTATCGATCTCTGACATCATATCCCTCAATGTTTTCAGATTACCTGGTACAGTCAGTACTGTACTTAAATCCTTATTGACAATCTTCAGGTCCTTCCTTAACTCTGAGATCTCTATACATTCCATTAAATAGTGGTAAACCGTACCCATTTCTCCACAAATGCATTTATTTTCCTTTGTTCTTCTAAATCTTTTGTAATATGCAGAAAATCTCCCACGTCCAGATATTAACTTATAGTTATCTATAACGATTTAAATTAAATTAATTATTGTTGCTTTTCTAGATACAACAATAATTTACGTGATAGTAAAGATTGTTCCCTTGGTGAAATAATTTGAAGACAGGGGTTGTCTTTTGTGGGGTTTATTAGATAGCATAATAACAAAAAGCACACGGTAACTCCATATTGTAGTAGGCCTGGAAAACTGCACTATGGTTTATCTGGAAGAGAGAGAGCCAAGATCACATTCCCCACCGTCCGAGGATCAAGTTCGCTTCTCCTGAAAAAAAATATATGTATAAAAACAGCAGCAGTGAAACCACGTAATGTTTACATGATTGGCGGCTAGATCCGCCCAGGAAGATCACTTGGTTCACTGAATGCTTAACAATCTATAAGGGACTTCAATAATATCGGCACGGCCTCTGAAATTACCTTCGGGGACATTTGGATTTTAATGAACAGTCACTTTCTTACTGGACGAAAGTGGGGAACAAGATTAGCATGAATATCTTGAACCAGGCTCACCGTGGAGCAAGCTACAAAATTTCAGTGAGTGCCTTCACATGTCGGTTTAAATGGTAATGAGATTGCGGAAAGCTCAACTAAGATAAATAAATGCATTTGTGGAGAAATGGGTTCAGTTTATCATTATTTAATGGAATGTATAGAGGTCTCAGAGTTAAGGAAAAACATGAAGGTTGTAAATAGTAATTTCAGTACAGTACTGACGGTACCAGGTAATCTTAAGACCCTGAGGGATATGATGTTAAAGATGGATAGTTTCATTCCACCTGTTTGAGAGTGTGCAGATGGGGAGAAAGGAAGCTGATTACTACCACGAAAGGAATGTTAGGTTGACTGATCGGTCCATGTAAGGTTGAACAATACTTATACAGAAGTCGACCACAACAAATCCTGTCGATACTGCTACGTTCACTGGTGGCGGGGTGGTCGGCTGTATACAAGAACAAGAACTTAGCTAATACAGCCTCTGCTGACAAATTTCATGATGATGCAACACTAACTTATTTTGAAATATACTCTATAAATGAAAATGAATGTCTCATGCGCTGCCATATCAATCATCCGATTCTGATAAAATTTCGGCCATATATTATTTGCGCTTACGTGAAGGTTATAAGCCTAATACAATCATCTAAAGTATAAAAAATATTTTCAGATCTATTTACAGCATCTATTAATCATGAATTAACCACCAAATAACTTGCCAAGGAGACAACAGATTCAGTAAAGATGCTAAATGCAAGATAGTCGTTAATATTTCATAACTATTATACATAAATGCAATCTTTTTCTGGGTTAACAGTTTTATAACAGAGCGTGATAGAAAGTTTTAGTGGAATCAATCATATATACATTTGAAATTTTCACTAAATATTCAATAAAATTTATCGTTTGGTGCTGTTACTTCCGAAAATATTATAGTAAAAATAATTTTGCACCATCTTAGTTTTCAGAAAATTATTTTTTTCAAATATATTAAAGATTTCATCGTATAAAAATATTTTCTTTAAAAATGTGATTAAAATATCTTTAAAGGAAAATATTTTAATCACATTTTCTGATTTCAAACTTGAGAATTCTGAATGAATATTAAACGAATCCCGAGATACAACAAATAGTTTCATTCAAAGCATTCTGAAAGAACACCACGCTTTACAATTCTAAAAGAATACAAAAATAATGAATATTTGTTTTAATAATACTGAATATTTGTTTGTAGAAATAATGAATATTTGATAAGAAAAAATGAATATTTGTTTGTAGAATGGAATATTAAAAATAGAATAAATGCTATTTATGCTTCTGCTCTATATATCCTTCAATTTCAATGAATGTTTTCAAGAAAATCAATATCCTTCTCCTTTAAACAAGATGACTATATCAAATTCAAAAGATATTTCCTAAATTATTTCATCTGCTACAGCAAAGTGCCGGGTACCAGCTAGTACTCTATAAAAAATTGGAATCAAGCGCTCTTTGGAAAATCCCAACAGATCATCCTTGGTACTTTGGTAAAAGTCCTGGTTGGTGTCATCATCTGGATATCTCTAGAAAACAGAAAACGGCTCATTTTTTGAATGGACTCGCTAAATCCCTCACCTTCCAACATGGAAGGAGGATCTTTGCTGAATGTCTTTGGTGCAAGGAAGATCAAGACTCCTCCAATAATAATTTTAAATGTTTACATTTTGCTATTTTGAGATTCTAAGGGATTCGTAATTGTTTTTGCACTTCTTAGAGATCTTTAGTTTCATGGAGTTGGAGTTGATGGAGTTTTCCGGCGCTAAAACCACTTCTGATCATGCAGCGCCAACGACAAGGTAGCATATGATTCATATGATCACGTTTTAAAAGGTTAATCAAAATCTCTGCTTCAAAACTCTATTCAAGACCTTAAAAAATATGCACAAATGAACTGTCACATACATTTAAAGCATTATAAAAATGATAAAATACTCAAATAAAATAAAAGAAACCAATAATTTTTTTTAAGTAAAAAGTTGAGGATGAGGCACTTTATGAAGGATGTCTTTTAATACAAAATGAGGAAACTGAAAGCATTGAATTCCTTGATATTCAAAACGTGGGCACTCTGCCGATCTGTCAAAAGGCATTGGCATGTAGTACATCGAGGGCCGAGTTCCCTCAACAACAAATGCCCATGTGTAAGTCTAGTATGGAAAATTCTTGAACGGGCAACAGTTGTATCCAATTTTCTGCTATTTAGTTGCTTTAGTTTCGTGCTGCTTTAGCTTCATGGAGGTGGTATAGCTGCACTATACCGTTCCATTTTGAGAAAGCGCGTGTTTATGGAATTTGATTATTTTTTATTTTTGTTTTTAGTTCATTATTTTATTTGTATTTTTTAATTCTTTGTATACTTATTCATATGTATAAATTAATACTAAACATAGTTGGCGCAGTATGTTCCAACCCAGAAGTATGTTTGAAATGTGAGGGGAGCGCTCTTGAGATTTTTTCCCTTCTTTTTTGTAAGCAACGACATCCGGTGTTGGTGTGTAACTGGTGCAGGCAGGCACCCACTCGATCTCCGTTAGTGGCAAAAAGTGTTATTTGTTCGCTCGTTGTTAGCGGCATTTTCTGAATTTCAATATACAGTCGAATCCGGTTAATTGGACCACCTGATAATCGGACCGAATCTTAAAGAACCGAAACAAAACCTATGTACATAAGCCTAATATTATTCGCTTATTTGAACCAAAATTCCGTTTAAACGGACTAAAGAACGTGGCAGGGAAGATGAAAAAGAAGCTACAAGTCGCCTGTGTACATCAGGAAGTCTGAAAGGGAAAAGAACCAGTGGGAGGTGAGCAAGCACTTTGTTTCTTAGAACGGGCAGCTCGGTAGTCGCCAGTGACTAACCACTGCTTCTCCGCTTTTCGGGGAAATGAAATCCTACGTAAACCAGTTTCTTCGGAACACTTTAGTCAGTGAACTGCGCGTGTCTTGTCTCTCCTGCCAAAATGCCTGGAAAAAACATCAACCTGGAATTTCTACCTCCCAGGACCACAGCTTTGGTACAGCCAATGGACATGGGCATTATAAAAAATTTGAAGACCTTTTATCGTGAAAGGTTGGTTAATTACGCCATTGAAGCAATTGAAGAAAGTTTGCTGACCCCATCATCATCAATAGCCAGAGAAGTCAGTGCAAAGGTCAACATCTTACAAGCAGTTACATTTTTGGCCGATAGCTGTCGAAATATAAGCAGTGAGACAATTCAGAACTGTATTTCTCACTGTAGATTTAAGCATTTGGCCTTGGAGGTGGATGTGGACATGCTGATTGAAAGTGAAAATGGCGAGGGAAATGTTGAACTTCAACAGGTCGAAAATTACGAAGAATTTCTATCCATCGACAACGAGCTTCAATGCTACGATGAAAATGAAGATTACGAAGCTGAAATTGTTGCTCGAATTACAGCAAAACACACTACAACATCGGAAGACCAGGAAAGTGATGATGACGCCCCTAATGAGTTGGTGCAAGTGACAACACAGGATGCCAGGAAATGCAATGAAACTTTTCGTCGCTATTTCATACAGGAGGGAAAAGAAGGCCGTCCCATTGCTACATTAGATATTTGTAGTGATTTTGTTCAAGTGTAGTCCGTCAACAGAACGCGCCAGATCACACTGGAAAAGTTATTCAAACGTTAACTGGAATTTGATAAGAACTTTTTTTTATTGTGCTTCGCATGCTGAGTATCGTGTATATCCTTTCGAAGAATTTGTTTGTAAATTTATTTTTTAATGAATAAAGCTCATAAGCAACAGTAGTTCTTGTTTGTATGTTCGCCATACGCGTGTGCCGCACAGTAAAGGTCATAATGACATTTTAATATGTTACGTATAGCACGTCCCGTCTTGTAGCATAGGGCATGTTCGTGTAATCGGACCAGCCGGTTATTATAGACCAAAATGATCGCGTCCCGATGTGGACCGATTAACCAGAATCGGCTGTATATATTACATGTTTCCTTGTATACCTTGGTTGGTTGGATGTTTTGGGTTTTTTGGCATCTTTGGCCCAGCTGCGCCATCCATATGGTTTAAAAGTGGTTAAATGATAATTAAAGTTTAAATAAATGAATAGATGCATAAAATCAGAATAGGATAGCTAAAAAACACTGGAAACAGTAGCTCAGGATTATGCATTTACAATGAAAAAATTTAAGAAGTTAAAGCGCTTGAAGAATTTAAATGCAAGATAAAAAAATTAATAGCATATGAAAAATTTAAAATGTTTGGGCGGTGGTTCTCTCCCAATAAATCAGCGAGAGTTAAGGATGATGAGTGAAAAAACTGGTTACGAGGAATATTAAAAGTTGGGCACTGGATCAAAATGTGATGAACTGTAAAATCTGTGCGACATGTGGAACATATGGCGCTCTTGTATGTATGTGATCGTCACCCATGTGTATTTGTATATATACATTCGTGTATGCGTGAAAATAAACAAGAAAAAACTAAAGAAGAATCTTCCCTTGGATTGAATACACACTTCTAGATACAGTGTGGAACTAACTAAATGATAATTAAGACAATTTAAAAAGGATTTCCTCGTTCTAACAAGAGTCGAAAGAGTACTTCCAGTCAAAGACAGCGTATAAGGGCGGCATCAAGATTAACATTCCAGTGGGCGCGCGTATGTGAGGGATACACTAGAGATGTATTTCGTTTTATACCTTCAGATCTGGAGGCGCTGAGAACACCTTTCCTTGGCTATTTGTCCCCCACCCTTTGACCTACTTTCAGTTGTCGTTGTAAGTATGTGGCGTTAATGGGTTTCTGCTGATCAGATATTTGTATTTTAGAGATACCTGCGACCGTTCTTGCAAGTTTTTGTTACATCTAATTTTGTGCGATTTTACAAAAAGATCTATGTTGTTTTAGACTGGCAACAGTTGGCAAATGCACTTGCCAAAGAAAATGGTGAAAAAATGCTTTCACGTCTCTACAAAGTGAGCTAAATTAAAGGTGCTAAAGGAAAGTCGAACTAGGTATTGAAGAAGTGGAAGTTGAGACGCCAGGGAAAAAAAGATGCAAACTCTGCCAAAAAGAAAAGCGGACTAGAATCACGAGGTTCAATTGTCAGATTTGCCAGAAACTTATATATTTGGAGCACACTAAACACATTTGTCCAAATTGCAACCCTGCCATGAAATAACAACGAAACTATCTTCCTCCTTTTCATATCTAACTGTCACTTACAATTTCCTCTTTATACATAAATTCTGTATTTCTTGCACTTCTATATTTGATATACAAATTGTTCTATCAAAATATCGGCAGTTTCATTTGTATTATTTTGAAATCTATTCAGTTAACCTGTGTTCATTTTATATTGCTATTGCAATCTATGTTTATATTGTTTCTGCTTCTTTTTTAAATAAAAAATGTTTAAAGTGATTGTAGTTATTAATCCTATGCTATTTACAATATAATTTTAATAATTACACTTTTGAAAATTTAAATTTTAGTATAGCGTATGTGAGAAATACGCGCGACCTTTCATGTTGGTATGACGGCCGCGCCCACTGGAAGGTTAATCGCGATGGATCTTCTTTCATTATTAGATTCCAAATCAACGGCAGCAGTCTCCTCAAAATTTTCTCGCATACTCTGTAATAAACTTCCCCTGCCAAAGAACGACTTACATGGCTTGCTATACAATACTTCAGAAATATTAAACTTTGCATAAATTTAACATTTTTACCGAATCTGTTGTGTCATTCTTGGCGAGTTATTTGATGATTAATTCTTGGCATGCATTTATAGGATACAAAAATCGCATTTATGTTTTATGTGTGTTCTTTCCTACCTATTGTAAAATAAATTCGGCATAATATTGCACTTGCATTCATAAAATCCTATCCAAATTTGATATATTTGAATAATAGAGTTTTTAGTTATATGTTTCTGAAATGTTAGTCCGATAGGCAGTCTATTTTTGATTGTATATGGCTCAAAATTTGACAATCGTTTACAGAATAGATGCTCAGAATAGATTCTATAACTACTCTATACTATGTATACAAGAAAGTGAAGATGAAAACAAAGTTTCTCTCTCTAAGATGACAATCCGGATATCATCCACCCATCCCGAATTTCATATTAGCTTGGGATCGATCGGTTTGTTTTTTCTCGGATACCCCCACAATCTTCTGTCATTTCTTGATTATTCCATTCATATGAAACGTTCATTAATAGTAGATTGATTTGCTAAGTTGTGATTGTCATGAGGACTCAGATTTTTATTTTCAGAGTCCCGCACACGAAAGTTTAATGCTTCGTAGTACGATAAGTTAAACAGGTTCTTTAAAGTAATCTTTCTAAGTTCTTTAATAATGGTTATATAATTAATCTTTTGTCATCTATTAAAGAATAGTCTCTATAGAGCCTACTACCGTACAATTTACAACAATTGCTGCGATATGGTTAATACACAAGTACAAGTAAACTGAATTTCTTATTTTTTTATTATTTCCCGTCCAATTAGAACAAAAATTTGATACAGAACTATAAATATTATCCAAAGCCACACAACAAATTTCTTTCACTTAATTTATTGCGTTTTTGAACTGCCGGTTTTTTAAGATATTGCAAAAGTACAAAGAGGCAGGGATTAATAACTCAATAGTTTTAATTTCAAATTTGACACAGACCAAATTTTATCTAAATAACTCTTTACATTTCCTCATCTTCACTTGTCTTAAAGCCTGTCAAACAGAATTCACCTTAACCTTCTGCGGGCATGCATATGTGAGAGATACACTAGAGATGAATTTCGTTTTATAACTTTAGATCTGGTGGAACTGAGAATGTCTGCCCTTGTCGCCCTCCCGTTTTCCTACTTTCAGTTCTCTTCGTATGTTTGGAGCGTTAATAGGTCCCTGACGATCAGATATTTGTATTTTAGAGATACCCGCGACCGTTCATGTAAGTTTTTGTCACTTTTGTTTTTGTATGATTTTACAAATAAATCTGTATTGTTTTAAACTGCCGACAGCTGGCAAATGCACTTACGGAGGAAAATGTTGAAAAAAAAAAGCCCCCACATCTCTACAAAATGAGCTAAAATTAAAGGTGCTAAAGAGAAAAGCCGAACTAGGCATTGAATTGGAAGTTGCGAAGTCAGGGGAAAAACCCTGCCAAAAAGAAAAGCGGACTAGAATCATGAGGTTCAGTTGTGAGATTTGACAGAAATTTATATGTTTGGAGCACACTAAACACATTTGCTCAAATTGCAACGCTGCAATGAAACAACAATGAAACTATTTTCTTCCTTTTCATATAACTTTCAACTACTTTTTGCTTTTTATACATAAATTCTGTATTTTTGCACTTCTATATTTTATTTGCAAATTGTTCTATCAAAATATCGACCATTTCATTTACATTATTTTTAAATCAATTCAGTTAACTTGCGGTCATTTTATATTGTTATTGCAATCTATGTTGATATTGTTTTTGCTTCTTTTTAAGTAAAAAAATGTTTAGGGTGATTGTAGTTATTAATCCTAAACTATTTACAATTTAATTTTAATTGTTACGCTTTTGAAAGTGTACAATTTACTATAGCGTATGTGGGAAATACGCCTCGACCTTTCATGTTGGTATGAGGCCGCGCACGCTGGAAGGTTAATGGGGATTTTTTTTGCAAAATTTAATAGTAATCTAGAAATTTGGTGTAAATAGCACATACCAAAATTCCTCTGATTAGCTTTAAAGTGGCTTTAGTTAACATATTTCTTTTATCGCATTTTCTGAAAAGGAAATCCAATATATTAAGGTTTAAAACTTGGAAATACATCAAAATATGAATTCAAGTTTTTTGAAGGTTGGAGTCAATTTTCTTTCTACTTTTCATATATGAGAAAGTAAAAATGGTTCTTTTTAAATTAAAGAACTGTAATAGGAATGAACTATTACAGTTTCCCGGCCTCATGTTAGCGTGTCTTCCCCGTGATCCCAAGTTGGGATCCTGATTCAGTCATGATTGTTCTTTACCTTTTGTTCTGTGTGTGAAAGATTCTCCCTGTCCAAGCGAGTAGTGTCAACTTCATATGAGCTAAAGTCAGACTTCTATCCTCGGGTGCTTTACCCTCAGAAGCTACTGCATCCCTCTTTACCCGATTTCTAGTCTTAATTGAAATGGGATTCAATCCAAGCAACAAATGCAAATTACATTGTTGCAAAGTACCCCTCCCCTTTCTCTTACTGTTTTACCGAAAATTTGAACCATGATTACAACATCTTTTAAATTTACAACAATTCCCTTTATATGTGTGATGAGTGCAGTGAAAAGAAAAATCTATTTCATGTGCATCCAGATCTAATTTCGCATATAAACAGGTGCAATTTTTTATTAAAAGGTAGCAATGATTAAAGAAAAATTGCTATTGTAAGTGCGTTTTCGAGATTTAAACGAATTTAAAAACTTGAAAACGTGAAAGGTTTCAGATCTACTTGAAACCCAAAAATACTTTTAAAATTAAATTTATCTGTTTATTTAGGGTTAGATAGATAAAAAAAAAGGCTCAAATTAGACATATGAATTGTGTTTGGTGGCATTTGTGTAGATTTCTATCAAATTTTGAGCAAAACCTTTTCTAGGAAATTTATCTGTCTACCTGAGTGCAAATAAGTACAGAAATTACGAAAATAATATTAGTAGAATTTATATATGAATATTAGTAGAATTTACATGGAATTTAAAATTTAGAATCTAAAGTGTAAATCGTATCAAATTGTGAACTGCATCTGTTAGCAGAGTTGACCATTCATCTGTCAATCTATCGGCATGCATATCATAACTATAAACCTGAACGTAATAACATAGCACTTAATTAATATTTAGCTTGTAATCTTGTTATAAATATGTATTTCTAAGTTAAATTTTCATTTCTGTATGTTAAAAAAATGACACTCTCGGATTTCTTCACATACTGCCAAGCCCTAATACATGAACACTCGTGAATTAATGATCTTTCCCAAAGCATATGGGGGAATGATAAGGTAAAACGTGTCGCCACTCCTACCGTTTGATTTCGGTTTTTCTAACTATAATATGTTTCTTTTTCAAATGTCATTTCTTCAAACTTCTAGAACTTTTTCAATAGAATAAAGATCTTTAATTACACTTATCAATTGCAATTTCTAAACTAGAGACCTTCGAGTGAATCAAATCTAACACGATCACATTGGTAATGACGTTACGATCACGTTATTAAAGGTAGTAGATTCTTTCAAAAGAAATTATGTTGGAATCCAAAGTCGATAGCACCATTCAGTGCTTCATTACTAAACCGAATTACGCCATTAAAACTGGCATCATGTTATCCTATATGAAGTGATGTAACAGGCAGAATAGGACTGTATTTAGAAGGTGGACTGATACTGAATGAAGAAAGAAAAATTACATATAAAAGAGAAATAGATAATCATAATCTAAGTTTTCAAATTTTTGTAAAAAATCCAATAAGAATACCAGAAACAAACTTACATTGGAAAGTTTTGATTTTTCTACAGACTGTAACGCCACGAAGATAGTTCTGCCCATAAATACTCAGAGAACCAGAATATCTGAGCCTTTAGTTTTACTTTAACTATAGCTCATGAAAGTTGCAGTAAATGTCGCTGCAAACGAAGCTAGAATTATTTTAAACATTTGTAGTGTCAAAAAATTCATAGCTACGCATGCAAAACAATCTACACATAGTATACGATACTTTAGAGAAATTCGGGGAAAGATTTATATTTCATAAATGAATTACATTTCAACCTAAGAATGTGCTCTACTAAACAATCTCTTTGCGAACATTATTTTTAATTCTCTGATAATTTCCTGCTTACAAGCAACGGTAATACTGTGACAAATCTTTTCGACGTGCCTGCTATGTCTTTCCACTGTAAGTGCCAAAATATCAGCATGCTTTCACTATCATAAATAAAACTCTTGCCACCTTTTTGTCATTGCTTGAGAAAGACATACAAAAGATGCACATAGTAATCTACGCGAATGTCAGTCACATAAAAATGGTTGCCGTCGGAACTCGCCATGAAACAAATGATTTTGCGCTATTATATTTAATTATATTTTCAGTTTTGTTATTTTCTTTCCTAATCATTGAATTACTTTCTAACACTGCACAGATTCACCATCCCATCAAAAAAATTTAGAAATTTAATTTTTGCTTCGCCCCACGTTCACTGCCATGACTCACTCCCCGTATTTGAACCATCTATTTATTTAGATGATCCCTGTTTTTTCATTGTTTAATTATAAAGAAAAGAAATCATCTCATCAGGTAGACGTCACATGGTAACCAATACGTTAAGTACATTACCTGGTGTAATTATGTTCAGTCATACAACAGATGAATTTGTGTATCAGGTTAATTGCAAACATTATCTATAACATTGCAAAATGCATAAAATAGTTTTAAGGAAGAAAATTTTTAAAAGAATCTATGATGCTATCTGAGCAGTCTCCAGAATTTATGCACTACTTGTTCATGGGGAAATATCAAGTTAAATCTTTCATTATTAATTATAATTTATTCAAAATTTGAATCGCTTGCATACAGAAACAGAATCAAGCCCAATTAGGCTATTAGAAGATCTGCTGCATTATAGAAATCTATTAGAGAACGTTATGATAAATGGTGAAGTACCCTCCATCAATGATTATTCATGCAATTAATGGGGTGGTAAGTATTGAAGCATTCCGTAGAAAATACTGGGTATAATGATTATTTCAATAAACAATCATTTGATCCTCGGGGTACTATCCGAGTTGTTAACCAAGGACTATTAAAATGGCCTATTGTTAACCTATTGTTAATACTATTGTTAACCAAGGACTTTTAAAATGGCCGCAGAGGGAAAAAATATCCAGGAAAGAAAAGAAAAAAACCAAACGATTAGGTATTTTGAAGGCCACGAGATACCATCATATGACCAATCCAGTGGTTTCGATGTATTGTATTTAGATGCATGCATACATTGTACTTAGAAACGAAATTGAATAAGTGTCTATTGTGCTCGCACCGCATATGACTTCAGATGACTGCTAATATCCTGAAGCAACTCCAATAAAACTCCTGTCTGTAAATATGTTTGCACTCATTGTATAATAGATAGGATTTAATTAAGCAATTTTGGTCTGTCTAAGCTCATATGTTAGGTCTGTCTGCTGCAGGTACGTGTGGAAAAATACCCGAGAGATTCGATTCACAAGAAAAAGAAAAGCGAATAGTTAACCGGGTATCTAAGTAATTTCGATAAAACTCTTGCCTAAAAATATGATGTGGACAAAGCGTAGAATCCAATTGAAAAGCGATATCCAACAATATATTTCGACAAGCCGCTGTCGATATGCAAGATAAGCAAGTACCACGAAAAATTTGGCTTGCTCAAAAGAATGATTATTTTAATTTATTTTGCTTCCAAGAGTGCATGAAATTTCATTCAATAATTGTTAATTTACAGAAAAGTACGGATGTTCGACATTTTGTCATTCTATAAAAGCATTCAGCAAGAACTAATCTGTAACCTGTTTTTCATTTCCACTCTCGGTAAAATATAGACTTTTCGATGTAAAACGTCAGTAAAGATGCGATTTCAATCTACACTCAAATTCATATCGGTAGCCTGGACACATGCATGATGTACATTGTGTATATGCTAATACATGCATGTTTAGGGTATTATATAAACATTCACGAAATAATCTTAGTCTGATCTTGTGTTCCAAATGTCCATACGTTTTTGTCATCGTACCTTATAACATGAATAAACTCCTCAGTCAATTAGAGGAAAAGGGAGTACTTTGTTCATACAATGTACGACATGGTATATTTACTGTCTCTTTTTTCTCTACCAGACATTTACTTACAAAATTTTTAGTTTAAGTAAAATAAAAAACGAAAGATTCCGAATTTTGGCGTTAGCTCCATTAAGAATCGAATTCCGAGGTTGTTTTAAAACACTCTATACCCTGACAGTTTTAAAAGCAGATGTTCACAGACGAGAGGAGTCAGTTGAGCTCAAGCGAGTAGTTGATCTGTCTGTCTTTGGAGTGTTGATATTCAACTCATTTTCTCTAAGCATTTTGTTTTAGTGTCGTTTCTTAATAGAGATTTTCTGCTTAATATTGTTGTTCTTGAGTATGTTTCGACTCTGTTTCACAACAGTATGTTCATGTTATCGCGCAACATTAGGGGGCTGAACCTGTTTTACATCTACAGAATTTTGGATATGTGTACGTGTATATATATATATATATATATATAAAGAGAGAGAGTGAGAGAGAGAGAGAGAGAGTGAGAGAGAGAGAGAGAGAGAGACAGATAGATAGATAATATACACTGATGGAAAAAAAATCCCAACACCAAGAAAAAATTATTATACAGTAATGGAGTTTTAGGAATACATTTGTCTAGGTAACATATTTAATTGATTAAAGTTTCAAAATCAAAGGTAGAGCCATTGGCGAGAAGAGCCATTTCAAATGTGAAATGTTGGTACATTAGTAACCGGTGTAACCGCCAGAATTTTGAATGCAAGCATGCAAACGTGCATGCATTGTGTCGTACAGGTGTCGGATATCAGTTTGTGGGATGGAGTTCCATGCCTGTTGCACTTGGGCGGTCAATGCAAGGACGGTTAATGCTGGTTCGGGATGACGCTGGAGTTGTCGTCCAATGATGTCTCATACGTGCTCGATTGAAGAAAGATCTGGTGATCTAGCAGGCCAAGGCAACATGTCGACACTCTGTAGAGCATGTTGGGTTACAACAGCGCTTTGAGGGCGAGAGTTATCCTGTTGGAAAACATCCCCTTCAATGCTGTTAATGAATGGCAGCACAACAGGTTGTATCACTAGACTGACGTACAAATTTGCAATCAGAGTGCGAGGGATAACCACCAGAGTGCTCCTGCTGTCATACGAAATTGCTCCCCAAACCATAATTCCAGGAGTAGGCCCTGTGTGTCTAGGCCGCAGACAGATCACTAGCAGGCGTTCACCTGGCCTCCTTCTAACCAACAAAGACACCACTCACGTCGCAAACAGCAGTGGTTTGGAGTCAGTGGAATGCATTGTACAGGGTGTCTGGCTCGGAGCTGTCCTTGAAGTAACCGATTTGTAACAGTTCGTTGTGTCACTGTGGTGCCAACTGCAGCTCGAATTTCAGCAGCAGACACAGTACGATTAGCCACAGCCATACGCCGAATACGACGGTCTTCCCTCTTAGTAGTACCACGTGGTCGCCCGGAACCTGGTCTTCTTGAGGCAGTACCTTCCCTTGACCACTGCCGCCAATACATTCCTGCCAAGTCTTTCAGCAATATCGCCGAAAGTAAACCCACCTTCTCGTAACCCTACAACACGACCTCGTTCAAACTCAGTGAGCTGTTGATAATGGCTTCTTCGTTTTCTCAGAGGCATCCTTGACTAACATTAACCCACTACGTCAAATCTCAACTGTAAATACCGATCACGAACCTTACAGCGCTTATTTAAAGCAAACCACATTTGCATGTTCATAGTGTCGCTACTAGCGCCACACTTACGCGTGTAGCTCGAAATTTTATTCGACGTCATCTTTCAGATGTATAAACACGCCTACCAAATTTCGTTTATCTAGCACAGCTCCTTCCTAGAGATGGGATTTTTTTCCATCAGTGTATGTATATATATATATAT